>JANHZT010001780.1:7083-17960 GCA_032468215.1 Stegonotus admiraltiensis | reverse complement strand
ATGATTTCTTCCAACAACCAATTTGCCAAACTGCTCAGAAAGTTAACAACTGGTTCTCCCAAAGTGGTGCGAACTGGTTGAATCCCACCACTGAATTGGTGCCATTCTGATCACCAGGAGAGATATTCTTCAATTACTTCTCTCTCTAGCGCTTGGTCCAGTGGTGGGTTCTAACCGGCTTTACTACCTGTTCTCTTTGTGCACACGCTGCACACACGATTGCCTCTTCAGTCATGCGCTTTGCGCGTGACCACCGCGCGCATGCTTGCTTTGCTCGCATGCACACCAAATTTGCACTCCGCACAAGCGCGTTACGAATCAGCCCAGCTGAGGTGCGGCAGTCCACTCTGCCGCACCTCTCAGCTGGGCAAAAAAAGAAAAATAAAAGGTAGAAATAGCGCGGGGGCGGGAGGGAGGGCCCAGCTCCCGAAGAAAGAGAACCGGTTCGGTGATATAATAGCGTCACTGCTACTGGCTCAGCCAAACAGGGCCGAACTGGGATGAACCCACCACTGGCTTGGTCTGATCCAACCCGTTTTTGAAATTGATTTTTCTTTTGACACCATATCCTGTCCCATCAAGTTTTGTACCATTCTATTTCCATTTTTGGAGCTTGTGATGTCTGCAGCCATACTCTAATAGCTTCAAAATTATGGAGACTATTAGACAATTGAGGTTATGGCCCTTTTAATGTGCACTGCATGCATTTCATGCATGTAAAGAGGGACAAGTTTTCAATTGTCTGGTTGCACCAGCCCCTTTGGAATTAGAGACCATTGCTCTATAGTAGTGCTTCTGATAGACAGTCACTAGGATAACACACATCCAGGAAGAAGGCCATATCAATGAAGTTTGGCATTTTTGCCAAATAAGCGATATGAACTTGTCTGTAAAGTCAACCGTTCAAAACAACTTGAAGGAGATTTTACCTATAGTTAACGCTATAGGGTAGGCCCAATTAAGGAACAGACTCCATATACTCTAGGCCTAATACTACATTTATTGAGACTGGCTTTAGGAACAAATCTTGTAAATCTGAGTAGCAACAGCACTTAGACTTATATATCACTTCACAGTGCTTTACACTCTCTAAGCGGTTTACAGAGTCATCATATTGCCCCCAACAATTTGGGTCCTCATTTTACCGACCTTGGAAGGATGGAAGGCTGAGCCAACCTTGAGCCGGTGAGAATCGAACTGCTGGCAGTTGGCAGAATTAGCCTGCAATACTGCATTCTAATCACTGTGCCACCATGGCTCTTAGAATGCGTTCCCTCCCCATTTTTACATTCATGTGAATTAGGGGCTTCCTGTCAGATATTTTTATAACTCTCCCTCCTTATTTGGGCTTCAGAAATGATTATCTACCCATTGCCTTAGTAATAGATCTTCCTTCTTTCCTTCAGAGTAACCTCTACGCCTATTTAACTATTTCACCTTAGAATAAAGTATTCTTCACCTGTAAATCCTTTGAGTAGGCAAAGAAAACTCACCTCCTGAGGATAGAAACAAGTAAGACAATTCCACATCATTATTTCCCTAATAGCAGCAGCATTTACTTTCATTCTCTGACCAGCCAGCCAGTCTGTTAACATCTCTTGGAGAGTGTAACTAAATGCTCCTTTCATGCTTTGAATTAGGAGGTTTGATGGGTCTTGGTCATCTCAATCCAACATTCAAGGTGGATGTTTTATTTCCCAACAGTAGAATCAGCCTTGTAAACAAAGATTATGCAGATCTCTTATCTGAGATACTCTATTTTACACTGGAACTTTTTTCCTCTTTCCATTTGTAATATTTGACTGAAATGTCAGTGAAATTTGCTGGGTAGAAAATAATCCCTGTTCACAGTAAATATGTAATGAACTGTTGAGATAATATATACTGTATGCATTTCAAGCGAGGTTCCTAATCATCCAGTAAAAAGCACTATGTAATTTGAATGACTTGTTAATTTCAACACCCGCGTGCTCTAATATGGCTGTGACCCCATGTTCATCAGTTTTCCCTCGGCTCTAAAGAAAAATCACCTACAATCAATTCACATATTTTCCCACAGAACAAAAATACTGAGAAATTGTTTTGTCATAACGACTCAGCATGCCCTTCCACCTAGCGTTTTGTTGGGGGTGTTTTTTGTCAGCGTTCTATGATTTGCTGAGACTATTCTCCCTGGAAAAACAAAGTATTCAGATATAAACCATGGGTTTTGCAAGACAGACAACCATAGCTTATAGGACTCAGAAATCCAGAGCAATTGCATGCTCAATTTATGCTGGATGAGAGATTGCTAGATCTGGTGAATTCCGTGCTTTGCTGGCACAACACATCTGTGGCTGGCATGAAAAATTCACTGGTTTGTCCAATTAAAACCAGCTTTGGGGATGGAAGGATAGATTAAGGGGACCTCTTTCCTTAGCCCAAACAACAGACTAAAGAGGAAGGACGCAGATGGTACAGAAAGCAGAAACATGGCATGAGAGAGGAACAAAAAGAGCAGTGGGAGGAGACAGCCTCAATCTGCTTCCTAGAGTTATGCAGCAGTATAGACCTCCAAATATTAAATATATTTTAAATCGTAAGCTGCATAGGATGAAGGCAGCAACGGAGACCAAAATCTACTATATAACGCAATTAGGCAAATCCAATTGTGTACATGTGAACTGGAACTATGAAATGTATGGAAAGAGAACTGCAGCATATTGTATGGTGAAGCTATTTTATAGGAAAGTTCAGAGATCTCAAGTGATTGAAAACAGAGCTACCACGATATTAACGGCCAATATAACCATGTGATAGTTTGGCCCTGCGCCCCTTTTCAGACATGTCCACGCCCATTTCAAAGAGTTGATGAAGACTTTTGAAATTTTTAAGGTATGACAACAAGTTTCTTTTTCTACCTATACAGCCAGTCAAACCATATTTGTGCATGTTCAATCTGATGACCCAAGGCAGAATTTTGAAAAGTTGAGAGCTAAGTTGTTCATGACCTTTTAAAAGAGAGTAAAGACATCATCATTATCTCCTATCTGTAATGTTTCCCTACTTTCCATTACCTTTCAGTGTTTTCATTACATGAAAAATAGATGGGCAGATGATGCTGTTAATATGGCACTGCACTACATTTTACAACTTGAATCTCCAAGGACCTTTTTGTAGACTTCAGCTTGGCACTCAATACCATCATTCCAGATATTCTTCTCACTAAACTGACTCAGCTAGCTGTGCCTGACCACACTTGTAAATGGTTCTTAAGTTTTCTAACAGATAGGAAGCAGCAGGTGAAGCTAGGCAAAATCACATCAGATACCTGTACAAATAGCACAGGGCTTGTGCTCTCTCCATTACTCTTTTCTCTCTATACTAATATCTGCATTTCAAAGGATCCCTCTTTTAAAGTAGTGAAGTTTGCAGAGGATACAACAGTGATTGGTCTCATTCGAGATGAAGACAAATCTGCATATAGACGGGAAGTTGAACAACTGGCCTGTGGTGCAGTCGGAACAATCTTGAACTGAACACACTCAAAACTGTAGAGATGATAATAGATTTTAGGAGAAGCCCTCCTATTCTGCAACCTCTTACAAAGGTAGACAACACAGTATCAACAGTAGAGACCTTCAAGTTTTTAGGTTCTATAATATCTCAAGACTTAAAATGGACACTTAACATCAAAAACGTTATCAAAAAAGCACAACAAAGAATGTTCTTCCTGCGCCAACTCAGAAAGTTCAGACTGCCCAAGGAGCTGCTGATACAGTTCTACAGAGGAATTATTGAATCTGACATTTGCACCTCTATAACTGTCTGGTTTGGCACTGCAACCAAACAAGACAGACACAGACTTATACAGACAGTTAGGACTGCAGAAAAAAAATAATTGCAACCAGCCTGCCTTCCATTGAGGACCTGTACATGGCACGAGCCAGAAAATATCTACAGACTTCTCACATCCTGGACACAAACTGTTTCAACTTCTTCCCTCAAGATGACCCTATAGGGTACTGCATGCCAAAACAGCTAGACACAAATCCCCATGCTATCACTCTGCTAAACAACTAATTCCCACTCTATATCCTAGGATTTGAAACCAGCTAGTAGGGCTGTATTACTTATTATACTTCTCATCTGTCCTATTACCTATTTCCTTAGCTTCATATGACTATAACTTGTATCTCGTGATTTATATTGATTGCTTTTACTTAGTATCCTATTGTGATTTATGTTGATTGCTTTAGTATCCCATGACTATCACTGAGTGTTGTATCTGATTTATGATTATTGTATTTATGATTATGGTTATCACTTGTTGCTTGTATGTACATTGAGACCTTATGCACCGGAGACAAATTATTTGTGTGAGTCCAATCATACTTGGCCAATAAAGAATTGTATGAACATGCATACAATAAACCCTTTCACACCTGGAATCAGCTGCACTGTGGTTTTGTGTTAGTAGCACTAGAAGGCTCTTGTCTGGAAGCACCTTTAATTTGAATTTGTATTATTTCGAAGAGTTCAACACTGTTGAATGCAGCAAGTTGGTTGTCAGAGTAATGGCACAATCAGTATAATGGGGGTATGTGTGTGTGTGATTATCCTGGAAAGGCTGGGAAAAGTGTCATTGTACCCAGTTAATCTTAGAGAAGGCTAACTCTTTGGTTCCATTCCCAGGACAAACTGCTAAAACTGAAATAAGGATGCGAGGGAAAGATTGGATACAAGGCAGAACTACTGTAATGATTTCTAGCTCTAACAGTCAGAAAATATGAAAATTAGCAAGAAAACCATTGCTTTTTCTTCCCAGAATGGGGGGGACTTTTCTTTGCTGAAAAGTCACCAGTTACTTTTGTATCTTTTGGTATAAGCCACTTTCACTAGCAGAAAAAGGAATGGAAAGCAAGGCCATAGCATTAGCTACGGTTAATGCTTTTCTTAAACTGATCTGTTTTTTTTAAAAAAAATGTCTCTTAAGATTTAGAGATACTTGGGGTTTTTTTTCCTTTTCTCTTCTCGTTCACTTTCCTTTTATGTTGCATCTTACAGAATAACAGAGTTGGAAGAGACCTTGGAGGTCTTCTAATCCAACCCCTGGCTCAGGCAGGAAACCCTATACCATTTCAGACAAATGGTTGTCCAATCTCTTCTTAAAACCTTCCAGTGTTGGAGCATTCACAACTGCTGGAGGTAAGTTGTTCCACTGATTAATTGTTGTAACTATCCAGAAATTTCTCCTTAGTTCTAGATTGCTTCTCTCCTTGATTAGTTTCCATCCGATGCTTCTTGTCCTGCCTTCGGGTGCTTTGGAAGTCTTAAAAGTGTCAACTTGTGGGAAGAGACTGTCTATTGACTGATCTACATTCCACCATGGAATGGGGAAGGGTTTCAGAAAACAGCAACAGTAATAGCACTTAAGACTTATATACCACTTTACACTGCTTTACAGCCCTCTCTAAGTGGTTTACAGAGTCAGCCTATTGCCCCCAACAATTTGGGTCCTCATTTTACCCACCTCAGAAGGATAGAAGGCTGAGTCAACCTTGAGCCTGGTGAGATTTAAACTGCCAAATTGTGGGCAGCTGGCAGTCATCAAAAGTACGTAGCCTGCAGTACTGCGCCACCATGGCTCATAGATTACTTGGTCCTGGGAAAGAAGCAAGTGTGAGAAAGAAACTCAAACCCCACCTTGATTTTGCTAGGTATAGGTGATAATAGATACTAACTTTGGCAGGCTTTCTAGATTCTGTTCTAATACGCTGAGAAACAGTAAAGAACATTCTTGACATCCTAGATTTCCCTGTTCCTTGTCCTGTCCTACCTCAAATGGCTGATATGGTTGACCTCTGTAAGTGGGCAAAGAATTTGAGAGAGGAATGTCAACGACCCCAATAAATAACAACAAAATAGTTCAGATTGTCATTTATTTCATTTTTAAATTGAGAATAATTCTTATTTAGCTAGCTATTGTGGACTCCAGGTTGCTAAAATCAAGCCGAGCTATGGACACTGGCACTGAATAAGGGCAAAGCGCCAATGAAAAGCTCTTATTACCAACAGGTGAAGGCCCCTCTTCGCTTCGACATGAAAAAGAACCAGCACTGTGAACTTTGCTCAAGTGCCTTTACTGGAGGGAAACATAACACCAGTGGAAATCCCCTCTTTGCTCAGTGGTGTGAAAATCCAATAGGTGTTAAACCCTCATGCTGTGTGCGTGTCAGAAAGAGGAATGCCCAGTGTAATTGAGACCAGGATATGCTCTGCCCTGTGGTGTGCTGTGAGATGCTTCGGAGTTTGCCAGCTGTTTGAGAAAATTCAGATCACTTGACAGATCCCAATGTCTGCCAGTGTATGTCCAAGGAAGAGAAGTGCTTGTGCCCCAAGATCAATAAATCTCTTATGGGACAGATATGGGAACATTTATGGCAGCACCTTTTACAGTGGACTTGGAAGAGAGACAGAATCTATGAGGGCAAAAGACCAGGGTATATTTTTCTCTTTTTCTACCTCTTTTTATTTCCTTCTTTGTGGCTTTTTTTTTAAAAAAAACACACCTTCCTTTTTCCTTCCATGATAGCATACGAACTACAACCTTCGGGACACAGGTAATCCTTGATTTATAACCATTCATTTGGTGACCATTCGAAGTTACAGCATCACTGAAAAAAATGACTTATGACTATTTTTCACGTTCACAACCTTGCAGCATCCCCATAGTAACCTGGTCAAAGTCTGGATGCTTGGCAACTGGCTTGTACTGATGACAGTTGCAGTGTCCTAGAGTCATGTGATCACCTTTTGAGACCTTCTGATAAAGTCAAGGGGAAAACCAGATTCACTTAACAAGTGTGTTACTAACTTAATAACTGCAGGGATTCACTTAATTGTCATTTAAAGAAAAGTCATAAAATGGGGCAAAATTCACTTAACCGTCTTGTTTAACAACATACATTTTGGGTTTAATTGTGGTCATACGTTGAGGACTACCTGTACTTCTTTTTTCTCCTTTACACTAAAATGTCAGAACAGAAAGTGGGGCTGATCTTTTGCTTGGTGCTCTCAAAGCAAAGGTCACTTTTTCTGTCCCTTTAATTTTCTCGGAAAAATATGGGCAAAGTTTTCTATTGCTTTCTTCTAGTTTCAGGAAGGGCTTTTTATTGGTTTGTTTAACTTCCTAGTGCTTTGGATTACCTAATGGTTTTCCATCCAGGTCTCTGTTTCTCAACCTTAAACATTTTAAAATATGTGGACTTCAACTCCCAGAATTCCCCAGCCGGCATGGTTGAGAAACACTGATCTAGGTTGTAACCATGTCTGACCCTACTTAGGTCTTTTTTAGGATCAATCAAGATCAACTAAGTGCTGCCAGCTCAGCCGAGTTCTCTGAATAAACAGCCTGCATAAAAGGATGACATTCAGCACTTATTTTCATTTTTCAGCTTTAATGATGGGAAATTGAAGGCATTAAAATAAAGACAGGAAAGAAGACAGCACAGAAATAAGAAATACAGCATTTCTAAATATAGTATTTCTTAAAACGCAACCCAAAGAAAGTGCCATGAAAATTAGAGTTAGAATTAAAACTGTTTTAATGGGAGTTCACAGACAGTGAGCAAGAAGTTACAAAAAATCAGGAGGTTATATGAACATGAAACATCATAAAGCTGTAAGAAAAATCATCTGCTGTATCAGAAACTGTCAAAACATGATATACTCTAGCATGCTGGACTACAGGATATATTTAAAGTATCTCATTATTAGGACTTCCAAAATCCTAGATTGCTGCTCCTACAGGTACTTCTTTCTGTCCCCACTAGATGTCCTAGTCTCATTTTTCACAGTTATTTTAATCATTAGAAGATGGATCCTCTAAGAAGCTTCAGGAGAAAAGTTAGCCTGTGATTTCATCCTTGATTACAAGAACCTCTTTGGAGTTAATTTGAAAGCAAAAGAAGGAATAGATGAATGCTTTGTTTGGAAATGAGCACATCTGCAAAGAAAAAAGAGAAAGTCTAGCTGAATCAGTATAAATATCTGAGGGAGTTTTCTGGCTATTATGTCGGTGGTCTTAACGTGATTAGGCAACATTCAGTGACCAAGCAGGTAAAGGGGAGGGCAAATCAAGAAGTAGGAGGCAGGGCTGGATTTCAACAGAAGGGGCTAGGATGGGATGATGCCTCATCTTGTGCTTGGAATGGGCCAACTCGCCACAGCCAACTTGTCACCAGACAACTTGCCATGGCCAACTTGCTGCGGGATAACTCGCCGTGGGGCAATTTAACAATTCAATTTAATTATTTAAAATAAATAACAAAATATTTTAATGCCTTTCATTTTTTCCCTCTCTTTGCATTTTTAGAATCATCTTTAATGATTCTATTCCAGCATTTCTTTGATATTAATGTAACTCTTGTCCCGCAGCAAGTTGGCTATGGCAAGTTGGCTGTGGCTAGTTTGCTGTGGTGAGCTACCCATGGCAAGTTGGCCAAGGCGAGTTGTCATAGACCCTCTTGTCTATCCTTGATGCTTCTGAGCTGGCCTCCCTAGGAATCTTTAGCTGACAGTCTATATCTGTGACAGCGAACCTATGCCCATTGCTCTTTTGGGTTCCAGCGCATGCATGCATGCCGGCCAGCTGGTCTTCACATGCATGGGAGCACTGGAAACTGGAAGAGCAGCTCCCCGGCATGCATGTACGCACCGGGAAGCTGAGTTTTCTATTTCCGGTGTGCGCATGCATGATGGCCAGCTGGTCTTCATGCGCCAGAAACCGGAAGACCAGGTGACTGGTGCACATGTGTACGCCAGATATCCGAATCTCTGCTTCCCAGCATGCGCATACATGCCTGGGAACTGCTCTTCCAGTTTATGGTGCTCCTGCGTGTGTGCGCCAGGGGGCTGCTTTTCCAGTTTACAGTGCTCCCCCATGTGTGCACTCCCATTTCGGCACTCTGTGCCAAAAAGGTTCACCAACACTGGTCTATATTGATGCCATTTTACTTTTTTACCTTTTTAAATTAAAATTAGATAAACACAAATACACTCAAATTAATTTATCAGCTATTACTAGTGTTACATTTCTGTTACATCATCACAGTTTTACTATTTCAGATAGTTTTTACAATGTTACACTGTTAACATACTTTTTAAAATCAGGCAGCAAAAAAGGAATATGTTTTATTTAACAGCCTTGCGCTACATTTCAACTGAGTAAATAGGGAGGACGGCAGGGATAAAACAGTTATTTTTACAGTTGATTTGAACATTGAAAAGACTCATCTTCTTTGGGGCTATCTAAATATGGCATTGCCTTTATGGCTTGGTATCATGTGCGAGGTTTGATTGGAAACCCCGTAGCTGCGTTTTCTTGCCATTTCTAGCAGAATTTCACAAGATGTAATTTGCATCCTTTTTGGCTGTGACCGAGGATCTTTCCCCACTGTTGACTTCAAGTGTTCTACATCTGTCCTTCACCTAGTGATAAATTACACTGGCACGTGAAATCCCTGATCCCTATCCTGTCTTTGTTGCTTTTGTTTCAAGCCACTGAAATTCTCTAACCTGTTTCCAGTGTTACAGGGTCTACACCTAACATTGAGGCAACACCTGGGGAATACTGGAATAAGGAAAAGAACATGCTGGTATAACTAAAGACAATCTGTCTCACTTATAGGACAGAAACAAGATGAAAGCAGTGCCGTGGAAACACAGCAGAGCAGTGATGTTGCCAGTGGATGTTTGTATCATGGTAACATGCATGTGGGAAAAAGCCCTCAGTGGAGGGATATAATAGACTGTGTATGCTATTGCATCTCTTTTCCTGGCAATAGACTTGTGTCTCGAAAATGTTTAATCAGCAGGTACGGGGGTTTTGCATCATAAATTTGCAAACGAGTGAGCAATCAAATTAAGAAGATTCCCTTTTCCTCCCCATAGGGAACATATCCTGAAGGTTGCTGACAATACAAAATGGCACCTCCTTCCTGTTCTGTATTTGAAAAGTGATAAAAGCAAAGCAAAGCACAACGGAAGTTCTAGAGATGGAACAATTATATCTTTATAGACATTCCCCACTCACCTAGTAGTTGCTTCTTAGAATGAAGCATATCTTCCTTACAGTTTGGTTTCTGTATAGTCCCTGTAGGGAGGAGGGAAAGGAGAAAGGAGAAAGGAGAAAGAGAGAGACAAGGAGAGAGAGCGAGAGCGAGATCTTGCACAGTACACATACATTAACTCTATTTACATGCATACTTCTTCGCAAATATTTAAAATTGTGTTTGTCTGAGAAAGGCATAAAAGCCTATGGCTGAACTGAAATCACCATATGACACACCCATTTTATGAATATCTAAATATGTTTCCAGTTTTGAATGCTTCTCTCTCATTACTGCAATTTAGCGCAGCTATTATACTGTTTCAACCTTCTTTCCTCTCCTCCTCTAATACAGGTAATCCTCAGTTTATGACCACGATTGAGCCCAAAATTTCTATTGTTAAGCCAGACAATTGTTAAGAGAGTTTTGCTGCACTTTATGACCTTTCTGGCCATGGTTGTTAAGTGAATCACTGCAGTTGTTATGTTAGTACTGTGGCTGTTAAGTGAATCTGGCTTGTCAGAAAGTTGCAAAAGGGGATCACATGACCCCGGGACACTGCAACGCCATAAATATGAGCCAGTTGCCAAGCATCTGAATTTTGATCGTGTGACCAAGGGGATGCTGCAACGGTTGCAAGTGTGAAAATCGGTCATAAGCCACTTTATTCAGTGCTCTTGTAACATTGAACAGTCACTAAAGAAACTGTTGTAACCAGTGGTGGGATTCAAGTAATTTAACAACCGGTTCTCTGCCCTAATGATTTCTTCCAACAACCAGTTTGCC
>JANHZT010001777.1:163176-175567 GCA_032468215.1 Stegonotus admiraltiensis | reverse complement strand
GGGGAAGAAGGCTTCAGTGGGGGTGGGGTTTCCTTATTGCTTATCAACAGCCCCTTGTTCAGCCGAACTTTCCTTGTTGGTGGTCTGTGCATGCCAAGGGGTTTCTTTAAAAACAAACCAGCAATTTCCAGCCCAGAGTATAAAGTTGACAAAACCAAACAGCTGAGGAAGAAAATGAGAAGTGCGTAGTTAATACAAAGCAGTTATAGGTGAAATGCTGAGCACTTACATAAAGTCAGTTCAGTACTTTTTAATGCCCTCTTGTTCAGATTTTCACAATGATTAAAGAACAGAAAAACAATGAATTTCCGTTGGTTTACACCTGTTCATATGCAATAGCAATACTTTCTCATATTATGTTTGTGAGATCCAAAGTCATAGAGGAACATAATTTTGAAATCGGCCTGCCCATTACAAAATTATTCTGCCTTGACTGGATATTCTGTCTATTTGTCTGCTCTTTATCCACTGAACAATCAAGTGCTAATACTCCTCATATGTGAATTTTAATAATAATGATTGTATTCAGTAGAACATAAAACCCACCCAATTTGGGGTCAGGGTATGCTTACAATAAGCAGGGAAAGTCATCTCTTTTTCTCCTGCCTCGGAGGGTAGTAGTGTATTTTAAATCCTTCCCAAGGAATATACGTATTCAGAAGGGTGTTAAAAACGTACCTCTTCCAAGTAACATTTTTACTGTGTTTTTTATTAGGCATGTTTGTATTGATGACTAAGGTTCTACAAATAATTTCTACTGCCTGGCTTTTATTTTAAACACACTGCTGTTTTTCAATATTTCCTTTTAAATGTTAAAAGGCCATGTTTTAAACTGTAATCTTTTAGATGTACATTCTTAGAAAGTTCCTAGAAAGTTCAAAATATTCTTAAAGATCCATCTCATCCTGGGCACCCTGTTTTTGGACTATTACCATCTGGCAGACAGTACTGGATAATAAAACCAAGGAGAAATAGGCTGAAAAACAGCTTCTATCCCAGGGCAATAACCATATTGAATTCTATGGTATAGTGCAATATCAGGTTTTCAATTCCAATTATATAGAATGTAAAGGAAGTATGTTTGTGTTTTTATTTTTATAGTTATAATGTACAGTGAAGACAGCATTTAATTTTGTTGTACCATGTGCAATGACAATAAAGTAAAGTAAAGTAAACTAAAGTTTGTATACTTATGCTGTTCTTCATTCTTCTTTAATCACTATGACCATGATGGTGAACCTATGGCACGTGAGCCACAGGTGGCACGCATAGCCATATCAATGGGCACACCAGCTCAGCTCTGGTGCACATGCGCATGCTGGCCAGCTGATTTTTGGTCCTTCTCGGCCCACCAGAAGTAGGGAAACAAGCTGTTTCCTGCCTCCAGAGGGCCGGGGGCGGGGGTGGAGGCCCATTTTTCTTTCTCACCTGGCTCCCGATCTCTATGCATCTGTGGAGGGCGAAAACAGCCTTCCCCACCCCCTCGGAGGCCCTCCGGAGGCCTGAAATGGCCCATTTCCCAACTCCTCTCTAGGAGTTTCTGGAGGCTTGGGAACAGCAAAAAAGTCACTTCCTGTCCAATCGGGAGTTAGGAAATGGGCCGTTTCAGGCCTCTGGAGGGCCTCCAAGGGGGTGAGGAAGGCTGTTCCCCTTAGAAATGATCTGGAGCCAGATGAGAAAGAAAAATGGGCCTACCGGGCCATTGTGTGCCAGGAGCAGGGGGGGAGGGGGGTTGCACGCGCATGCGCAGGGTGGGTGCATAGAATTATGAGCATGGGCACACACATACGAGAACCTCCCCTGCCGCCCCCCTCCTGGCATGCGATGGCAAAAAGGTTAGCCATCACTGCACTATGATTTGCCTTTCTGTTGATTAGCAGCTGCTTGTTGAGCAAACTTAAACAGAAGTTTCTGTTTATAAAAACGATGGTGTTTGTTCACCCTCTTTCAATGCATAATTTCTGAGTTACTGCAGAATAACTTAACAGACTTAACAGACTACCCAGTTGGTTGTCAGAATGCCTTTGATTTAGTTAAAAAAATGGAAAGATACTATATTGACCATAGTGCAGCTAAGGTCCCCATCCTCTCCTTCCCAATCATTACATTACTTCCAGGCAACTCTTACCACAGAGATGTTGGCCAAACCCATAGAAGGAGTGGCCCCAGCATTGCACACTGCATTTTTGAATTGACATACTGACATGGCTGCAATAAGGCTGGAAGGCCGTGTAGCTCCTTTCACGTCTGATAGACCTTTGCCCCAAGCTGAAAATGCCACTAGCCAAAAGAAGGTAAATGAGATAGACACACAGAAGTCCTGAATGAAGGGGGGAAAGAGAGAGAGAGAGAGTTATGGTTAGTATACTCCATGACAGTAGCTCCATTCTGCTATATCCCTTCATCCAAAATACTCATGCCCAAATGAGGGGGCAGACCATTTATTTTAATCAGACATGCTTGTTATTTCACACTATTTGTAGGCTAACAATGATCACTCCACTCCATAGTAAGTAAGATACACACCAGTGGTGAAATCCAAAATTTTTTACTACCTGTTCTGTGGGCGTGGCTTGGTGGGTGTGGCAAGGGAAGGATACTGCAAAATTCCCATTCCCTCCCCACTCCTGGGGGAAGGATATTGCAAAATCTCCATTCCCACCCATTCCTGGGAGAAGGATATTGCAAAATCCCCATTCCCTCCCCACTCTGGGGCCAGCCAGGGGTGGTATTTCCACTACCAGTTCTCCAGAACCTGTCAGAACCTGCTGGATTTCACCCTGGTACACATGCTGCACCTAATTGTAATATAGTTTGTTTGCTGCTGCCTCGGCTATTATTGATTTATAAACCAATTGTAGCTTATTCAACAAATCATGGATAAGCAAATCCAGGCTAAGCACATCACATGAATCAGATGATAACACTGTTGCATAGGTTGATTCTTCTTGTGCTAGTACTCCAAGGTCAAGAAAAATACAAAACAAAGAGGGCAGGACTTCCAAACTGGATGCAAGTAGTCCTCACTTAACAACCACAATTGGAACTGAAATCTCAGACATTGAGTGAAGCAGTTGTTAAGCAAGTCATCACATGACGTGAAGACCTGGTTTTGTCTGGGGACCAAATGGGGGAGTTCCACACTGGAAGGGAGCGCTAGATTGATGGCAGACTCCATATCCCCCCATCTCTCTTGCTCTCTGTTTTCCACCCATCCATCTTTTTGGTTATCATATTAATATTTTATTCTTGTTGTGTTCCTTTGCCATTGTTTATTTCATTGTTCTATTATTTTACTTCTATTCCATCTACACACTCCTTTCCTTTTCTCCCTTTTTATTATTGTAAGCCGCCTTGAGTAACCCCATGGCGAAATAGGCGGCAAATAATTTAACAAATAAATATAATGACTGCTTCATTCAACAATTTTGGCACTTCCAGTTGTGGTAATTAAGCAATCTTATGGTTGTTCAGTGGTCAAAGTCCTAGTTAAGGAGCATGGGATATCTTGGGGTTGGGGGAGACCCTGGGAGATCCATTGTAAGTTCTGCACAAGTGTCTCTCCATTCAGAAGCTGAAGATCCTCTCTATTGAAATCTAAGCAGGATTTTCAGCCTCTGAGCAGAGAGATATTCATATGCAACCTGCACCAAGCCTCCTAGGCTCTTTCCAGTGGTGGGATTCAGCTAGTTCGTACCACTTTGGGAGAACCGGTTGTTAACTTTCTGAGCAGTTTGGCAAAGTGGTTGTTGGAAGAAATCATTAGGACAGAGAACCAGTTGTTAAATTACTTGAATCCCACCACTGGCCCATTCCCCTACCTTCCTGAGACACCCACACCCCTTGCCTTACTGTGCTTCCTCTCCAATCAGCACCTGAAAATCCTGCTTGGATTTTTGGCTCCGCTCTTGTCTTTGCGGGCTGGGTGAAAGAGCTCCCTGCTAAAGGATTTCAGCTCCATGCAAGCAGACATGAAGGATTTCAGCTCCGTGCAAGCAGGCATGAAGGATTTCAGCTCCATGCAAACAGGCTCGTTCAGCTAGCTACCAGAGGGGAGAAGGACTTTTGGCAGGCAGCTGCAGCTTGAAACCTTTCCTCCTGCCTTTCCCATTGAAGATTGCAAATGGTGAACACATTATTGCATAGCACTTGGCAACTGTGAATGTAAATGTGAACAGGTTGCCAAACAACCAGACTGCAATTATGTGACCGTGTGTGTGTGTGTGTGTGTGTGTGTGTGTGATGTTTTGCAATGAGGCCAATGTTAATTTGATCCCTGGTTAAACAAGGACTACCTGTAAATGTACATAGTGGAGTTTTCTACCCTTTTTCTGGGATTTCATATTCAGAAACAATCATGTTTTTAATGGAGTTTGCTTTAAATTAATTGCATTTGTATAGAACTGGTTCTGTGATGCAGTACTTGAAATCTAAAGAGCTTGAAAACCAAACCTGAGATCTTACCGCAAAAGGTAGCTTCTTATTCTCCTTATAGAGGGAGTGAAATCGCAGGTATACTGCAAGAGCTGCCATAGTATATAGAAAACTAAAAACCCCCAAGGTCACGAAGAATTCAGCTGGTGCAGAAAAGTCTCCCATGAGATGCAGCACTCTTTTAGCAGTTGATCCTTCGATACAATCTGGCATATCAAATGGGATTTTATACAACCTGGTCAAATTGAAAACAAAAGCAAGAGAAACAGCTTAAATGTAATTTGAGTACCTAGTACAGAAGAATTAGGCTACAGGATATCTCTAACATCTAGAGATCTGCATGGGAGAAATGTATATTTGCCTCATTCCCACCTTTGTTAAAATATATTTTGCAGGTTTTAAACATTTTTCTTAGAGACAAAAATGAAAAGTCCTGAGCAGGAATTTTTTAAAAAGTTGTCTGAAAAAAAATTCTGAACAACACAGCTTGGCTCCAGATTTTATGAGACTGCCTCATGTTCTGTCCAGTCCTGTTTAGTGTACATCCATCTAAGACTTTATGATAAATCAAGTTTTCTTGCCAGTAACAACACTAATAAAATTCTTTGGCAAATTCTCTCAAACCCTATTACCAATTTTAATAAGTGAGAATTAAAAAGTAGTTAAACCTTTGAAAAAGATTATCAGAATCAATGAGTTAAAGAGATGATGCTCTAAAATTTTCAATTTATATATGAAGAAACCCTTTTGGAGTAAGTAATGTTATGTAAACATATCTTTAAAAATATTTTTAAAAAGTCAAAAAATAAAAGCATGAATTAAGAAAAAAATACAGCTAATCTAATTTCCCGGTGCATCTTTATAACTTTCTGTATTTGCAAGCTCTCCTTGCTTCCAACACATCCATGTATCACATCACAGACTGCCTTATTCTACTTCCGTATTATTTTTAGCATGATTCCTATTGAACACACATCTTGGAAAAAATATAAAGGAGAAGAATTTATTTGAGATTTTCCTGTTGCAAACCATAATTTATGGGTTTATTGTAATGATAGTTTAACAATTGACAATGCATATACAGAATTTCTTGCAATGAAGATACGTCTATGAGAAAAGAGGTTTATATCCTTGGCAACCATGCCTAACATAATTCTGAATTCAAGAGACAAAGGGACCTCAAAGGATGGGGAGTGAGGAATCTATTCCACCTAAAATGTTTTTCAACCCATATACAATTCATTAAGATACTGTATTTTGTTTTGAATTGTCACTGCCAGTACCACAACAACCCTTCCAATTTGTTCTCCTTCTTGTCAAAGGCATTTGAAAATACTTCACAGACATGCCTCTATTTATAGCTATCAGATGTTGGCAGGGAGGGAAAGATGCACAGATATAACCATGTTAGATCTTTCATGCACTGATTTCATTCCAACTTAGATCTTGTTTCTGTTTATCCAAAAGCCTTATGGTAGCATCTACATGTAATGTAGAAAGTTTTCTTAGTGCTGATTTGTGCTCCAGAAAAATATAACCTTTTATCGGATCTGCCATACCAAAAAGAAATTAAGGATATTATGCATTCTCCAATGCTGCCTCTTGCTTTTGGCAGTAGCACTGAATCACCAAGTCCACCAAATCTTAGATCACTAAGATTTAGATAAAGAACTGCTGATATTTTTTTACTGGTTTATATGCCCCTCAATAAATGACAACTGTATCAGGTCAGCTGCTGCTTTTAAGTTTGTAACAAAAAAAATTCCTTTTTTTCTCAAAGCAAATCAGAGTTTTCAAAATGCTTTATTGTATTTCTGGCTACACAGCAGTTTTCTACACAGCTAGTAACCTGCTATAGCAACGCTCATCTGGAAGTGAGGGGAAAGGAGAAAGAGAAACAACAATTCAGAACTGCTGTACCATAATCGTTATTTTAATTTAATTCAGATGATACAACTTTGCTACACTCTGATTTGCCGGTGTTAATCCACAGAGTACAGCCATGTGCATAAAGTGCATAAATTCAATTGACATCTGCTTAAACTCCTCAATGAAAATTGCTCGCGGGAAGTGGTGCTCTCAAAGTTTTAGATGATATTATTTTTATCCAGCTCTCCCCCTCATATCATTTGAAATATAATTTAATGTATTTGAAACCACAGTGGGGGTGTGGAAGAAAGGAATTTAACTACTCCTAAGCAACATGCTGAAATATAAGTGCAAGGCAGCTGGGCTTTCCACCTGCCATTCTGCGTGATAATGCCGATCTGGAAGCAAGGTACCCAGCTGGAAACAGAATTCTCACCTCCTCTGGTTGTCTCTAACCAAGGTATTTCAGACATGAGCCCTTTTTAAATAGATGTAGTGGTATAAGCTGGTGGTAACGCTGCCTTGTCTTAATAGGTCTCTAATGAGGATAAATTCCTATTGGAGATTCTGATGTCTTGGGAGAAGGGAAGGTTCATTTCTAGCTGTCAGAATTGAGCAGATATATCCTCAAACAAAATAACAGATGGCATACTTCTAGATATAATGGCCCAGAAAATAATACATTTGTGTTAACTTCTTCATCTACAAAGTTTTCTGGAAATCACAGCATCTCCTCTTCCTGCAGGTCAATGCATTTTCTAATTCACTCTTAGTGTTAAATAACAAGAATTTTCTAATGTGGGAATATTCCAATATATGGGATGTAGCTTATTTATACTATATAAGTCATTGAATCTTTTTTTCAACCATCAAAGAGCCAATAGTCACTTGGCTGACCTCTGTGTCTGAACAGTGGATCAGAAGTGGTTTCTATTGTGGCATGCATACACTAGTTTCTTGGGTGAATTATATTTTCCTTCACAAACAGTCTCCAAATCTCTGGAAAAAAGAAAAGGGAGCCCTAAAATCTGCTATGTGCAATCAAGGCACAGTTGGCCTTGGTTCCTGAGTAGTAATACTCTATGCTGCATGACAACTCACTTTGAAAACTAAAAAAATTCTCAGAAGTGATCTGAGAAATTAGAGGCATTTTTAAAAAAAACCCAAAAGGGGGAAAAAATAGCACATCCAAACATGCTTAAGTGAGATTTCTGAATGAAACACCATGCAAAGCAATGTCCAGCCATTGTTGTAATAATGATACAATTCATTCACTGCTTAATTCAGTTTATTTTGAATCAGTAGTTAAGAGATTTAAGGCAATTCCAGAGGAATGGTGTGAAAAATAGCCTACGATATTGAGCAATTCTAGTTAAAGAATTACTTGTCACTGAAAAAGGTTTAAGGATATCTTCATAAAAAGAACTCTAAGAAATATAAATTAACCATTTCCCCTTTATCAGAGGCTATTACCAACAGTGTTTAGTTTCACATTATATCTTCTATATCTGTACTCAGTCAGCTTTTCATTTACCTGAAAGGATATCCAAACTGCACAGTAATAGCAGTTGTCTCCTTGGGAAGCTTGGTGCATTTCACAGTAGCCCCTGTTTCTGCACTAAAAGAACCACAGGCTCCAAAGGCAAAAATGGCAAAGAGCTGAAGAAAAAGGGGAGAAGAGTTTAGGATTAAATCTGTTAACAATCAATAGGGGGAAAGAAACTTGTCTAAACAAGGCAACACATTTACCAACTCCTGTGAACAATCCCAAGACCGCAGAAATTGCATACAACTACCAAAGTTTATAAAAAGGGTTTTAATAAAACCACATCAATCATCAATGCACATCAACCATTGAAAAAACTATTTGTAAGCAATACACACATCTGATCTATTTTTTTAAAGCTGCATGTTTTCTTGGATAGATTAAAAAAAATCTTGAAAGAAAGAAAAGAAATAGTTTATGGGAAGCCAAAATATCTATAGGTTTATATCTATAGATATAAAATATCTATAGGTTAGATATAGATAAAATATAGGTTTATATTCAACTTCTATAAGAGAAGAAGCATCAAATTTTAAAAAAAGGCAAGATGTCTTACTTTTTTGCAGGATAGTAAGCAGTATTAGAATCCTTAGATATAACTAATAGCTTTTTAAAAAAAGCATCTTTCAGAAAAGTAAGTGAAATAATTCCATCAGCTTCAATAGAAAGCTAAATGGTTTGACTAAAGTCTGCCCCTAATTATGGGACAAAGAACAATTATGCCACATATATCAAAAATATTTTGTTTCAATAAAAATTGCCCGGAGCTACATAAAATCAATCCCCACCCAAAAAGTGAAATCTACAGTATAAGAATGTGCTTGAAGCTGATAGAGTTATTCATAGTTAACACACCATTCCATTCAGAGAGACACATGACTTTTGTAATAAGCAAAGCTCAGCAGGGGTGTCAAACTTATGTCGTCACGTGACGTATCATGACTTTTTTCTCCTTCGCTAAACCGGGCATGGGCGTGGCCAGCGCGTGACGCATCCGGCCCACAGGTCGCTAGTTTGACAACCCGCTGTAGGAAGGTATATAATAAGTATATAAAAGCAGATGCTAGTGTTGGAAGAGACCAAAATTAAATTTCAGTCCGCTCTTGCTACATACAGACTTCACTTATGATCTTATCAGAATTGCCTAGCTTATCTCCCTTTGCATAGGTTAGAGAATACAAGAAGTTTCTGTTAATGAAAATTGTTGGTTTTGATTTGGACCATATATAACCATGATGGCAAATCTATGTCATGCGTCCGCGAAGTGGCACACGGAGCCATGTCGCCTGGCACATGCAATGTTGCCCGTTCCTCTTCTGGGTTTCTAGCACGGATGCACGCGCGAGGATCAGCTGGCCTTTGTGCATGTGGCAGTGCCGGAAACTGGAAGAGCTGGTCTTCTGTTTTTCTGCATGAGCATGCGCGCTGGCCAGCTGATCGTTGCGTGCACATGCGCACCAGTAATTGGAAGACTAGCTGGCCGGCATGTATGTACGCATCGGAAATTGGAAGTTCATTTTCGGGTACGTGCATGCGTCCTGGGCAGCTCCTCTTCGGGTTGTGGGCCAGATGAGCGCTTACGTGTGTGTGCTCCCTTTTTAGCACTCAGTGCCAAAAAGGTTCGCGATCACTGATATATAATGACGGACTGGATATCAAGAAAAGCTAAATCAAGAGGATTTTTCAAGCACTGTAGTAGATCAGATAAAAGTGAATGAGGGGAAAAAGGGGATTTGACAGTTGAACAAAAAAACTCTTTCATTTACCCATTAGGCTCAACTCTCTCACACATATGCACATATTCCAATATGGGTCATGCAAGACCTCGTAAGACATTCTTGGTGGGTTCAACTTCGTAACTACAAAGCAACAACAAAAGAGCCTAAATCAGACACTGGTCCCTGGTTTGGAAGACCCCTTGGTTGAGACTAACAACCAGCCAAAACAGGACAAACCAAAATCCAACTATTCAGCTATTATAATGAATGGCTGCACCGTACTCCCTATGGGTTTCCATAAGCTCAGCTAGGAAAACCAATGAAAGCTAGCAGTGCTGCTTAAATACCATTATGACTGAAGAACTTCAGAATTAGTTGTGTCTATATGAGCGCAGGGAAATGTGAGTGATACAAGAAAGATGGTAAAAGAACGGAGTAAAAGAAAGGCTTTGTCATGATGTTTAGCATCAACTAAAAGTAACAGTTGCAACAAAATTATAATATAATATAAAAAGCTCAGAAAAAAAGCTACTGTATCTGCCAGGCTCTAATTTTTTCCTATCCTAATAAACCAGGTAGAGATAGTCCTTGACTTACAACCACAATGGAGCTCAAAATTTCTGTGGCTAAGTGAGGCAGTTGTTTAAGTGAGTGTTGGGTCATTTTACAATCTTTCTTGCCACAGTTATTAAGTGAATCACTGCAGTTGTTAAGTTAGTAACCCAGTTAGTAAGTGAATCTGGCTTCCCCATTGATTTTGCTTGGCAGGAGGTTGAAAAAGGGGATCACATAACCCCCAGGACACTGCAACCATCATAAATATGAATCAATTGCCAAGCGTCTGAATGTCGATCACATGGGGATGCTGCAATGATAGTGAGTTGTAACTTCCAATGGTCACTAAATGAACTGTTGTAAGTGGAGGACTACCTGTGTCTTGATTTAATAAAGCTTATCCAGAAATGTTTACGGGCAGCCAATACTGACTTTGCTTTCATGAGCTCCAGTACTGCATGAAATCTGTAATTACTATCCGTAATTCCAGATTTCACATAACAGCTAATGACAGCACTCAACACTACTTCTGCACCAGGGGAAAAATCAGGCTCAAACTCTCAGCAGTACTGTCTTATCCCAAAGCAACTGTTTAAGTGCTGACTTCAAAGAATTTAGAGCCAACTCTATGTTTTCTATCTATATAGAAAAAAGAGAACTAGCATGGTTCTCAAATATTTTGCTAGATGTGAAACATACAATTGAGAAAAAGCTTCTATATAGAAAAGAAAATGCTGTATTCAGAAAATACTATCCGTACCCCTGCAGGCAGTGTGTACAGCCACCTATCATGAAAAATACATCTGGGTACTCAAGATAACATGAAAAATCTGGTTCTGGCTCTTCAGTAGTTAACACTTCCCGAGCTAAGACATTATCATTGAATAAAATGAACAGATCTGGTAGGACAAAGGAATCCTTTCAAGATACAGTCACTATGACTTTTACTAAGGAGCTTTGTCATTAGAACTTTCTTGCTTTTTTAAACATAAGCTAATTTTAGCCTATGTTCTAAAATGGAAGCTTCTTGAGATGATTGATATAATGTCTTATCACAATGCAAAAAAGTGTAAAGAGATGTGAAAATGCTTAGTGAATCTACAGACCTTGTCAGGCAGCAACACAGCATAATAAAAAATTGCAGACTGTGAAAGAACCCTATGTGCACATTTGAAACAATGAAAGAAGACCCAAACAGCTACCTATATTGCATATCTAAGAAGAACAATGTCTTGATGTATAATGGAAGGCCACTTGTGCCATTCATCATTAGTTTTTAGAGCTACTTTATTCTCACGATCCAGTGATTTAACCAGTCACTCAATGCACAAAATTGCCACGACCAGAATCTTCATATAGCAATGCAAATATTGCTGTCCTCAAGCCATGCATCATGCGTAGACAAGTCCTTGCCATTTACCAGGGGACCCACTTGCATTATCTTTAAAGTACTTGAGATGTGTTTTCACAGAAGTTTAAACTCATCCAGACCTGCTGCACACTTAGATAGAATGCTGTTAGCTCAAGGTTTTTTTCTTTATCACTCAGTTCCTCCCTGATTCTTTTCAGATTCTGAACCTGTACTGAACACGCTTTGTGCAATTATACAAATTGGAATCATTAACTATACTTTTTGACAAAACGTATTCTTCACGTTTAAGTAATACCACTATTGTCTAAACATAGAACAAATGGTAGTACAGCATGTTACTCAATAACACTGCTATATTTGGATGTTTATAATATAAAACAGGATTTTGTAAAAAAAAAAGGAAGTGGGTTTTTCTTTTCTTTTTTTAAGAAACAGAAAGTCAATTTGGGTCCTTTAAGGCTTATTCAGTTTTCCCCCTAACTTTTTTATTAAAATGGGTAGAAATTTGAAAGTGTTCCTAGTGATCAAATTGAAATTGAAATGCTCCTCTCCCGTGAAAAGAGACACACAAAAATACAGCCTTGGAGTGGAGTCTTCTGGCGCTGGGTCTGTGCTATGGACTAAATAAATCCAGAGTTTCTAATCTCCTCTTGGGAAGGCTGAGAAGAGAGAGAATTTGTGAGCTCAGGGACAAGTTAAGGCGTGGTATGTGCAGAATCAGAGCTCCAAAAAGGTTAAACCCGCCTGAGTGAAATGTGAGCGCAGCTCGCCACTGTTCCCATACATACCCCAAGTCCATAAGACTCCTTTGCACATAGAAGGACTGCCCGAGAAGGCACTCCCCTTCAGCTCAACCGGCTCCTGCATACAACCCAGGTCCAATTTCCCTGCCTCGTG
>JANHZT010001777.1:127935-141212 GCA_032468215.1 Stegonotus admiraltiensis | reverse complement strand
TGCCCCCCACAATCTGGGTCCTCATTTTACCCACCTTAGAAAGGATGGAAGACTGAGTCGACCTTGAGCCTGGTGAGGTTTGAACTTGCAGTAATTGCAAGCAGCAGATGTTAATAACAGTGTTTTAGTCCACTGTACTACCACGGCTGTACTACCACGACTTATTCACACTATATGCTTAGTCAAGAGGGTGCACGGAATTTGCTATAGAAAAGTGTAAAACTAATTTCTGCAGCACAATCTTGGCCATTCTAATAAATGAAAGGACAAATCTGACTTCAATCTTATGTGTTTTTAGAAAACAAATAAGTAGAAATTGATTGATTTGATTGTGAAGGGAGAGAGCTGGAAAGAGAGAGAAGGAGAATTTAATACAGGTGATATTTTTGTGGCTATTAAAAGAACAAAAAAACATCCTAAAGTTTGTTTGAATCCAAAATGCCCTCTTTTTTTGTATTGAATGTGTTTCTTCTCATCTGGCTGGGTGTATGATGCCTTCTTGGCAGGTTCTCCTTTAAAACAAAGCCAAGCCATATTCACCATGCAATATTTTCTGGCTCTAACCCATGTAGTAAAACTCTGGCTATCTCTACTAGTCTCCCAAATTTGTTGGATGTAAGCGTTTGATTATGATATGCACATGTGTACCTACACAATATGTTCCTAATCAAATATAACTCACAGAATAAAACTGCAGACTTTATAAATGATCTGCGTGGCACTTGATGTTTGTTCATTTTCATATCTTTTATTTATGCATGTAGATTTCATATGGATCCTTCTGGGACTTTTGTACAGTGTGATGCAAGAGCAATTGGATCAGCTTCAGAAGGTGCACAAAGCTCACTGCAGGAGGTTTATCATAAGGTGAAAGCTCATTTTATTTGGCCTTTTATTGCAGCTCCTTGATGAGAGCAGAGAGATGAAGAAAATAAGTGTGACTTTTATTGTAGTAGTATCCACAAAATCCTGTTGTTTGGTTCTCTTTTAAAATAGCTGTAACTTTAATACCGTGTTCTAGAATCACCTGGGTTATCTTTGTTTCTCATCAATGTATTTTGAGCAATTAAAAAAGTGTCATTACCTATGGCATTTTGAATATTTTTTCAACATATTTATAAGCTCCAGGTGGTTTTGGATCTGTAAAGTTCACAGGAGTAGAACCTTTTATAGAAATATCATGAAAAGAAATTTTGAGATATTTTAAATTAAATCTGCTTTCTTGACTAACAAATCAAATTAGTAATTTAATCTCATGCCTAAACAAGATCTTGTATTGTCTTTAAATAAAAATGACATGTTAATTATGATATGTCAATGACTGAAGCCTGCAGTTCTCAGCCATAAAAATATTTTCACAATGGTGAACTGCATCCAACTGTAGCAACAGATTTCTATGAATACTTTTCCTTCAAAGAATTGAGATTTACTGTATGTAAATTCAGTTTAGACCAGCATGTGGAGTAAGAACACTGTCCAGTCAGTTTTAGACATGTAATTATATATAATGGCTTACTTAAGCATTTGTTTAATTTAAGAAAATTATCCAATTAATGTGATAACTACAGCCACTTGGTGCCTATCATATCATGAAGTTTCATTTCTCTTTACAGTCAATGACACTGAAAGAGGCAATTAAGTCATCCCTTATAATTCTAAAACAAGTTATGGAAGAAAAGCTGAATGCAACTAACATTGAGGTATGTCAATGCATTTATTAAAGGTTTTCCATCAATGTCCATGTTATGTGAATTTCGGCACAGATATTGAAGTAGCTTAGATTTACTATGGAATAGTATATTATGTCCCAATTATTTTGGGGTAGAATTGTAGGAGTTAAGTTGCACATTTGGCTCTGCTGCTTCAGTGTTGATACTCCTGAGATTAGAGTGTTGAGATCTTTGTAATGAAATAGTGACCCATATACTTCTTAACATCTATATGGCAATGGGAAAGGTTCTTTATTGCCATAGTAGCAAAAATTTAATGTGATGTGAATAAATCGAGTACTTAAAATCTTAAAAACTAACACTAGTGACTCAAGTTCCATCTAAATCAATGTTCTACTAACTAGACAATTAGATAGGAATATGGATAGCTACCTAACTTAAAAACAGAAAACTTTCTGTTCTCCAACAGCTGGAATTGACAGATGTATTGCTTTGATATCAGACATGCTATATAATTGTTTTTGATGAATTAAGGTTGAGGTTATCCAAACATGGCCAGGATGAGAAACTCAGGAACTAGAACATATTGAAGGCTTGGAACAAGGCTGTGGCAGAATCTAGTGACTTTACGTGATCTTTAAACAAAGCATATCAGATCTTATTCAGACTTGGATCAGTAGGAAATGCCAGGGCTGACAGTTAAATTGGGAAGTCAAAAAATCTTCCCAAAGGATATATTGGAAAACCACTTCAATAAAGCTGCCAAGTAGCTTTATTGCAATGGTTTTTAGGAAATTGAATGTATGCAATGTTGAATACAGCCACTGAGGGTAGCCTTAAGACCAACAGAAATTGTTAAGTGAATTGCATAAAGGTGTCAGGAAATCACCAAAGCCGAGGGAGTTAGAACTAAAATGCTGTGTTTACACTGTATAGCATAAACTTAACATAGTGGCCCCTCTCCAAAACAGAAATGTGTGTTTTGACATAACACAACAGATGGAATGTTTGGGCTATAGGGGATTCTTACTGGTGGATTCTTTATATATGTATGTATGTATGTATGTATGTATGTATGTATGTATATAAAATTTTATTTCTTTATTTCTTTTAAAAAAAACAAGATTTATTGACAAACAGATCGTGGTGGATTCTTGATAGGCACCCAAATCTTCTCAGTACTATACCTTCTACCACCCTCCCCCACCCCCTATTATCTGTATATTGGCTTGTTTCTTGCCATGATGATCTTTAAACATTAGATTACCAATGCACCCCCATCAACCTGCCACCCAGTGCCTGGTCTTCTAATACTTTCCCTGTCTTCCATTCCTCACCTTCTCTCAGTCAGTAATGCTGACATTGCTGCATGGTATTTTTGCAAAAGATAAATGAAAACACACACACTGCACTGACACCCCGACACACACACTTCCCAATCTTCCCAGCATATTTTCTTTCCTCCCTCATTTGCCTTTTCTCAGTCAGTGCACTATTATAGTGTTGGGGCCTGTTCCACACCAAGATGGTCTCAGCAGTAAAGAACAATCTCCCAGTGCAATTTATTTCACTAGCCTGGTGCTTCCCAATCTTCCCAGTGCCTTCCCTTCCTTGTCTTATCTCAGCTGCTGATGAAGGAGACCCTTTGGCTCCCACTATTAACTCACCACTCAATTCTGCCCAGAGGACTTGTATTTTGGTTACTTTCCACAACAAACTTATTCCATATATGGACCATATATCTGAAACTTGCATATTTTGGTTTAGGCACAGACTATCATAAATCAGCTTGTTTGGGGCAGCAAGAGCTTGTGCAGCGAATATACTGCACAGCCCTGCTTTTCCTCTGTGTTTTATGGAGCAAAGAGGAATTTGTATGTACCAGACTCAAGTTTTGATGGAGCAGTGTGGATAAAAATACTTGTTCACCCTAATGAAGCTAAACTTAAGCAAAGGTAGTAGAGCTTTTGTAATTTCTTCTTTTCTCCAAAGAACTAGAGCATGTTAGAAATGACTTTGTTTTTAGAAATGTATTAGGGTGGAAAGATCTACAAGCCAAAATTGTTCAGACAGTCGAATAGTACTATCTGTTTCATGTGCAGTAATCAATCTTCTGTATGTCAAGGGCTGCTACTTTTTAATGTGAATAAGTATTTATAATTTGCCTTTGCTGTCCTTGCAGCTTGCAACAGTGCAACCTGGAAAGAAGTTCCACATGTACACAAAAGAAGAACTTGAAGATGTCATCAAAGATATTTGATGAGAGGAGGAACTCTCCCAACTGCCTCATTCCCTGACCACAGCAAACTGAATCTTCAGTTGTTTTCCAGTGCCCGTAACTTTATTTCAGCAGCACGTATGCCTGCTCTTAAAGGCGCAAAGATTTTTTTACAGTTTCTGTACATAAAGATCTTCAACAAGAGGAAACTAGAATAAATCATTTTGTTATTCTTATGTCACTAATTCTTTAATGAAGTTTGGTGGGAGGTATGCTTAAAATTAGTGTTAGGGTAGATGCATCTTCAAATGTTTTCTTCCTCATACATCAAATTTGGCTTTCTCAGGGATGCATACAAGAGGATGGGAGTACAGGTAGTCCTTGACTTACAACAGTTCACTTAGTGACCGTTCAAAGTTACAATGGCACTGAAAAAAGTGACTTATGGCCGTTTTTCACAGTTACAGCCTTTGTCGTATCCCCATGCTCATGTGATCAAAATTTAGTAGCTTGGTAATTGGTTCATACTTACGACCATTGCTGTGTCCCAAGGTCACGTGATCCCCTTTTGCGACCTTCTGACAAGGTCAGTGGGAAAGCCAGATTCACTTAACAGGTTACTAACTTATTAGCTGCACTTATTCACTTAACAAGAAAGCAAGAAAGGTTGTAAAATGAGACAAAACTCAATGTCTCACTTAACAACAGAAATTTTGGGCTCAGTTGTGGTCATACGTTGAGGACTACCTGTAATTGCACCTCTCTCCCACACACAAATATATTTTTAGCACTTTATTATTTGATACAGGTAGTTCTCGATTTACAACAGTTCGTTTAGTGACTGTTCGAAGTTCCAACGTTAAAACAGCACTGAAAAAAAAGTGACGTAATGACTGTTTTTCACACTTATGACCATTGCAGCACCGCATGGTCAGGTGATCAAAATTCAGACGCTTGGCCATTGACTCATTTATGATGGTTGTAGTGTCATGTAATCACCTTTTGTAACCTGACAAGCAAAGTCAGTGGGGAAGAGCCAGATTCATCTAATAACTGTTACTAACTTAACAATTGGAGTGACTCACTTAACAACTGTGGCAAGAAAGATTGTAAAATGGAGCAAAACTCACTTAACAAAATGTCTCACTTAGTAATAGAAATGTTGGGCTCAATTGTGATAAGTCGAGAACTATCAGATGTTTTAATAGGATAAATGAACATCTTAAAGCTCCAACCGGTTACAGGCTTTACTACATTTTGATCCTAGTCACAGAGACCACATTGCTGGTTGGGGAAGGCTGAATAGAAATACAGTAATTGGGATTAAGGCAGCAATTGAGTAGATCAATAAATCATTATAAAAGAAAAAGGATCCCTTGGGACAATATTTCAGGCCTTTATAGTCTCCTTTTCAAACAAAGATTCCCTCCTAAAATTCAGTACAGCTTAAACCACTGTACATACAGTTATAATTACTGTATACTACTTCCCTTATGTTGTCTAACTGCTGGTATCTGGTGTCTTTCTAATATTACCAGTAGGCTAAACTTTCTTCCTTTTCTGGATGGCATGATAGTAACCAAACTCCCAGACATGTGGCCTTCAAAAGTCATTCCTGGAGCTCCCATTTTTAGCCTTTTAAATTACCTAGCTCCCTCATGTGGAACATGAGATAAATCAGGCAGTATATTTAAGCAAATGAATCAGTTCTGATTATCTCCTTTATATGTAATGATTTGTAAATCAGTTATTTACAACAAAGGTAAAACTCCAAAATAAAACCTAGAGGAAAAAATACGTAAAAAAAAAGATTGAATTCATACATATTTGTTACGAAGCTGAGGCGAATGTGTGGTATGGGGCGTGATATTTTTGAGGGCTTTGGGTATGTTAAGAGATAATGTGTAGGCATTAGATGGGGTTTTGAAGTGATTGGCTTCCAGAAGTTACTTGGGGTGAAGTGCAGGCCAGCAGAAAAAATGGAGAGGAGTCAGTGGCATGAGCATCAGAGGAAGAAAGTTCCATTTGCATCTCTTCAGGCAATGGACAAAAGGTATAGGCCAGTGATGGCGAACCTTTTTGGCATCAAGTGCCAAAAAGGGAGCGCATGCTCATCTGGGCTGCAACCTGGAAGAGGAGCTGCCCAGGGTGCATGCATGCACCTGAAAATGAACTTTCAGTTTACGGTGCGCACATGCACGCTGGCCAGCTACACTCTGGGTTTCTGGCACGCATGCACACATGACAAATCAGCTGGCCAGCACACATGCTCAAGCAGGAAAACGGAAGACCAGCTCTTCCAGTTTATGGCAGTACCGCACACAAAAAGGCCAGCTGATCATTGCACACGTATGCACACCAGAAACCCAGAAGAGGAATGGGGAATGCCGCATGTGCCAGGTGACATGGTTCTGCGTGCCACTTCGGGCACATGTGCCATAGGTTCACCATCACGGGTATAGGTGGATTTGCACTGTGTTTCCAATTGGGGCTGTACTTAAACTGTGAAGACACAGCAGGTGGCAAGCAAAGAATCTGGCAGCATTGCAGATCAGTTGTGCTTGGCTCAGCTGCTTGGCAGGGCGAGATGGAATCAAGGAGGTCACACCCATCACAGAAGTAGTGGCTATAGAGAAACAGCTCTGTTCTCTTCCTCGGATGGAGTGGAGCCCAGTCAGCTCCGCATATGGCAGTGGCTATGGTATCCAGGCAGCAGGAGTCTTTAATGTAATAAAGAAACTGGATATTCAATGGGTGACGACAATGAGAGTGGGAATTAGTAGTCTTACAAGAGTCCTGTGGCTGCATCCTGACTGTTGCATTGGCCATTTTGATAACCCCCCACCTTTCCTCCCACAAACTGGATTGAAATTAGCCCTGTAGACCAGAGCAGATTTCAAATGATTTACTGGGAGGAGGGGTGTTACATTGTGGATGTTGGCACTATGAGGAGAGAGATCTGGACTGGTTGGGGGGGGAGAGTCTGTTTTGGAGACCATTGGCAAGGTGAGGCTTGATTTGGTCACCAGCCTCAAGTGAGAGACACAGGAAGAAGAACATTGACTGTCAGTCCTGCCCATATATACTTTCTTCCTCCTGGTTGAAAATTGGGGGGAGGGGGAGTGAGATTAGAGAGTGGATAGGAGGAGTGATCAAGTGAATGGTGAGCATCAGATGTGTTGTCCGGGGTTTAGTCATTGAATGTTAAATAAAAGTGTCCGTATCTGGGCAAGGTTTATTTGCACTTATGCTGTACGTATTGATGGATGAGTCCCTTTGGCTTTGAACGAGAGGTCAAAGCCAGGGTGTGTGGGTGGAGGAGAATAGAACGAGTATTGACATTTTTTAAGCTTTGTGTTGGAAAAGACTCTTGAGAATACAAATTAAGAAAACAAATGGATCATTGAACAAAAATCCCAAAATGTTTACTTGAGGAACAAATGACCAGATTTAAAGTATCCTACTTCATATACATTGTGCAAAGATTTAGTTCTTTTGAGAAGGCTCTACTGTTGGAAGACTTAAAAGACAGGCATGGGGAAGATCATTCTGGAGAATATTTATGTGCTCACTTAAAGAGTTGACATTTGTTTGATGGCACAGAATCAAATATGCGCAGAAATTATTCCTTATTATTTCAGTTGTATTTACCTGGGAGGCACCTGGGAGGCATCCAAACATCACATGGCTCTTATTTTGACTCCTTATGTTATACCTGCCTTTTTTTTTCAACTGAGCCTCCCTTAATGGTCATTTTTTTATGTTCTGAGATTATTTAGAGAAGACACATGATTACATCTATAGACTGCTTAAGCTCCTTCAAGGAGACTTTGTTTTTCATGTTTTGTGAACAAAATCTCTGAACTCATATCCTCACTTTGCATGCAAGGTATAAGGCCAAGAAAGGCAAGAATGGAGCATAGGTGCATACCATGAACTGTGCAAGTCAAGGAGAAAGTAAGGTATTGTGGGGTTTCATGTATCATATCCGTTGCTAGAACTTCAATTTAGTGTTTAGGATAATGATCTAGATTCAGAAGATGAAAAAATGATTCAGAGGATACAGAGACACATAGCATATATTGGCAACTTCTTAAAAAATGCCCAGTAAAATTCAAGTTTAACTTAAGGAAGTGTTGACAGGTCCGGTGTGGGTGCCCACATTGTACAGGACAAACCTTTTATTTTGCAGTGAAACACAGGAATGAAATAATAAACCAGAGAGTGGGCTTCTTGCCATATGTTGCCAATACAAACAGAACATTTTCCATTTCTTAAAAAGGTGTGAACTCATGAAGTGGCAACAGCTACTGAATGTTTACAGCTGTATAGATCTGGATACCTTATATACCAAACAGAAGGAACAATTAATATTCTGTTCTCTGATGTGGAAAGTATCCAGTGTGGAATGTGTCAAGGTTATATAAGATTCTGGATGGACATGAACGGTGCTTTTATTGAAAGCAGAATTGTCATCACTGTCTGAGAATCAGAGAGCTTCAAGGCTGAGGTGTCCAGTGAACATACTAGTAAATGACAGCTGGTTACCCAGTTCTGTAATCTATATTTCGCTACTGAATGTGAGGTGACTGCTACTTTGGTATTGAATAAGGATTTTTACGACGAGATTTATGATTATATATTAAGATTAATATTGATTTATTTTTATATTTATTATGTTCCAATGACATTCTTTCAATTAGTTCAGGGATGTCAAAACTTGGCCCCTTGAAGAGTGGTGGATTTCAACTCCCAGAATTCCCCAGCCAACAACTTGCTCATATTTATAGCTCATGCTGGCTGGGGAATTCTGGGAGTTGAAATCCACCACTCTTCAAGGGGCCAAGTTTGGACACCCTGTATTAGTTGATGCATGCCACCTAGATTATTGTCCCACTTTCTCCTTAAATAAAAGAGGCAATGGGAAATGAAGTGGATAGTTACCCAGCTGATGGTCAATATCAAAAGTTGGTTAATTTTCACTGGCCTGCCTTTTAAATTAATTTTAATTTAATGCTTTGAACTTCTTAAAAATCAAACAGTCCAAGAAAAGTAGAAGTTGCAGCATGAAACACAAACCTTTAGGCAGGAGAAGATATTCCCCAAAGACTCCAAAATGTGGTTTGTTTAATTTTTTTCCGGCCATTTGAAAGCGTAAGGGCTGCATCAACTGCTGTTTGCTACCATCTGGTGGCATGTTGGTAAAATAGTCATTGTGGTTATGCTGTACGCCCTCATCTAGAAATACTCAAACTTTCTAGGTATTGTGTTTGGTGTCCATTCAATATGTCTGGGAATTACTTAAGGCCAGGTATTCACAAAGTGAAAATAGATATACCTGAAAGCACAGACCGCATGAAGGAGACCTTATTCTACCATGTTTCCCCAAAAATAAGACCCTGTCTTATATATTTTTTTTGAATCCTGAACTAAGCGCTTGGTCTTATTGCCATGCGCTCAAAAGCCCGATTGGGCTTATTATCAGGGGATGTCCTATTTTGGGGGAAACGGGAGGGGGAAAATATATATTATTAAAATACATCTGAGCCAGTTTGGTCTAGTGTCTAAGGAATCAGGCTAGAACCTAGAAGGCTGTCAGTTCTAATCCAACCTTAGGCATGACACTCACTGGGTGACTTTGGGCCAGTCACTTTCACAGCTCTAGGAAGGACGCAATGAAAAGCTACTCCCAAAATCTTGCCACAAAAACTGCAGTGACTAGTCCATACATCACCAGGAGTAAACACTAATTTCAAGGCATTAAAAAATAAAAAAGTAAATTTGTCTTTTAGTCTCTTAACTCCTTAACACATTTTCCAGCCATTTGCCTCAATTCTAGGTACAGTAATTAGAAGCAAGGAGGTTCTGATGACCAACTGGAACATTATTGAAACTGTTTTAGGTATACAGTTATGCTTTAGAAAGTGCTCTTAAACTTTGAAAAAAAGTGGGCAACTTTTTGCCAGTCAAACATTATACTACAAGGAGAATGAGACAATGATCTAATGCCACCCAAGTGATACCAGTTTTAGAGAGTTAGGGGTGGGAAGAGAAGATACTCTTGAATTATGCATAGAAGGAACTAGGATGCTTGTACGTGCTTTTTACATAAAATTTGTAGGCTATTTAATGCCACTTCTTAATATAGTGAAAAATCCAAAATCCATGACAGATGTATTATTGCTGACCTTTGGGAGCATGTTCCAAAATCTGTGCTCTGGGATTACTTCCAGAAATTAGTAGCTTTAATGAACAATAAATAGAAAAGTTGCTTGAGCATTGAACGTTCTTGGAATTCTGGGAGTTGAAGTTCATATCCACCAAAAAGCATCCTATTGGGGAATATTAATATAAAGCATGTTAAATAAAGAACCTGGATAGAAAGGGACCTACTCTCCATTCTACAATGGGACTGTGTTTTTGGAAAATGCAATTAAAGGAAGGGACTTGTTCTTCCAGAACACAAAATGTTTCCTTTTTTTTGTAACTAGTTTCCTCCCCACCCCCACCCCTTCTTAGTTTGCACAAAAAGAATCCTTCTGGCACTTAAGACAAAGGCTTTTTTATATTTTGCTTTAAGCACAGTTGTTAGTACCAGCTACAGTGTGACTGTCTCATGATTTCCCTAAAAGCCTTCTTCCATAGTTTAATCTATGAAGAAGTCGCACATAACTTTTGTTGATGGAAGCCACCCAAAAAGTAAGATCTTTAGTCTTAGTCCAGGAGACACGAGAAATTAAATAAATATCTCTTGTTATCTTAGCTTTAGGACTCAATCTTCTTCATTTCAAATACATTTTGTGCAAGGTTACGGTACTTCTTATGTTCTTACACCTGTTCACCATTTCAGGAAGATTGGACTTTGTGATACTTCATGTGGATCAGATTATGTATCCCATCATAATGCTTCGTGATTCAATGAAATTGTTCTTTGTTTTTCTAACCCAGTTACTGATTACTTAGCTATTTCATTTATTATTCAGTAATAGGTATATTACTTCCTCTACCTGCTGGATCCATATTGTGCTAATATGTCCTAATAGAATAGAGATGTTTTTTTAAAAAAAGGATATGGGGCTTATTTTTCACAATTTATTTAATGAGCTGAATATTGGTCGTCAAAGTAGATGCTGAAATAATAGGATTTTACATTGCATGTAGCCATTGTTCATTTAAATTTGTTCATTGAACAATTTGCTGGCTTTGCACATAAATATAAACTATGGCTTATGAGCCTCAGATCATGGTTTAATCAATAAAGAAGGTTTATAAACAGCATAACATAATATGCTAAGGCCAAAATAAATGAATGAAGTTCAAATATATAATTATCTGTCAATCTTTTCAATAATTTATTAGCTGTAGAAATTTAAAGAGTGTTTAATTATGTAAAAACAAATTAATACCTCTTATTTCTATTTGGACATGCACATTTCATGATTCAAAAGTTTTTGGGTTTTTTTGCTGATTTCTGTTTTGTACAAATTTCAGTTTCAATCTAGCAGATGATCACTGCTTTAGCCAATGTTCGGCTGTAACATGGCATGGAAAAATTAAGAGTTTTGTTTACAAATTAATAGCCAGTATTGCTGCATATAGGATGTGGTGGCTCAGTGGATAAGACACTGAGCTTGTCAATTGAAAGGTCAGCAGTTCAGCAATTTGAATCCCTAGTGCTGCGTAACGGGGTGAGTTCCCATTACTTGTCCCAGCTTCTGCCAACCTAGCAGTTTGAAAGCATGTAAAAAATGTAAGTAGAAAAATAGGGACCACCTTTGGTGTGAAGGTAACAGTGTTCCATGCGCCTTTGGCATTTAGTCATGCCGGCCACATGACCTCAGAGACATCTTTGGACAGCACTGGCTCTTCGGCTTTGAAACGGAGATGAGCACCATCCCCTAGAGTCGGGAATGATTAGCACATATGTGCAAGGGGAACCTTTACCTTTACCTTTTATTGCTGAATATATTATGAAACGCATGAGCAAGGTTTGTTATATCAAATTATCCTGGTTAATTAGTTTTGCCTTAAATCAAATATACAATTTGCAGTTACGATACAAGAATCCAAGTTAATGTGCCTGGTGCAGCATTCTGTAATTTAGTGACCATTAGATATGTTGGAGTTTCATACTGTAACTTTCAAAATGCCCACCCAATAGTCAAATAATAATCCCAACACCTCTACAGAATGCCAACTGGGAAAAAATGCTTAAGGTTTATCGACTGCTACAAATCTGAATATTTGTAGGTTCACCATTTGCAAAGCTGCTTTGTTAGGTATCTGGTGGCTTGAAGTTCATTTGGCTTAATGGCCCAAGTGGAACTCTGTAGTGGATTGGAGTTATGGAAGTTGAAGGTCCAAACTATTTAGAGGACACTAAGTTGCAGACATTTGCAACAAAACAATCAAGCTCAAAGAGCAGCAAGTACCTCACAGGTCAAACCTGAGCTACAATATTCTCTTCTATTAGTATCACTAAGCTGTGTTTTTCTTTATTATTCCAGAAAAAAATTTCCTTGCTCTTAACCCTGTTTGAATATGTTGCTTTTCCCTCCGCATGATTCCTACGGTATACGTGATTGCAAAACCTTGTGGTTCTTGTTGCATGACATTATCTTTTTTTACATGCTTCCCTGCCAGGTTTCATGTTGCAATTTCTCTATATGCCAGTTTAGTTTCCTGTTCACTTTTTCATGCACGTGCACATTACAGCATTGTTCAAAGTATAAATAATCATACTCATAAACTCATTTCTAACATGCTAAACTGGCTATGTAATCATGGTCCTCTGTTATAATTAAAGAACTTGGCCACTTATGATTTGTGGGCTGTCCTTATTTCCATTTTTGTCTGTCTGATTTTCTATCTTGCTAATTCACCAGGATCCCCAAGTTCGGTCTGAAAAAATACACTAACATTTGGGCTGCATCTACTTTTCGCACATATAGCATTGATATAGGATGCAGTATTCCCTTTTCCTTAAGAATGTTAATAAAGAATGATAGGCCCAATATTCTTCAATATCTTCATAAACTATTTAGATGATAGTTTAGAGAAACTCATATAATTTTCAGATGACATCAAGCTGGCAAGAATAGCCATCACTCCAGATCAGTGGTCAGTGGTCCCTAACCTTTTTTCACAGATGTGGGGAGGGTGGGAGGTTTTGCATGCAGCCTAGATCCTGTACAGGCACAGATGAAGCTTTACTTGCTTGCCTGCTGCTTGCGTGGTCGGGTTCCTAACAGACAAAATCAGAAATGAGGAGGTGATAAGCCACCTGGGAAAGCCAAGGGAAATCATCAAAACCATAAAAAAGTGAACGTTAGAATATTTTGAACATGTGATGCGACACCCAGAAAAATATGGCATACTTCACTTAATCC
>JANHZT010001777.1:93596-104798 GCA_032468215.1 Stegonotus admiraltiensis | reverse complement strand
AGAATTCCTAAGACAGCCAAGCTGTTTTAGGAATTCTGGGAATTGAAATCCACAGGGTGTGAAAGAGCCAAGTTTGCCTACCACTGGTCTGGATCAATCTTGGACATTTTGTGGTCCTTGGACCACATCTGGCCCATGGCCAGTCTCAGTCCAGTTTGTGTTATCAGCAGTGTTGGTGGCAGGGTCTGGGGTTTCATCAGAATCAACATCAGTGTGTTGATGGTGGTTCTGGACTTCGATGATTTAAGCATTTAGGTCCAGGATGTTAAACGAACATTTTTAAAAGATCCATCAAGCTATTCTTTATGTTCAACAAATTTGACCTTTACTAAGGCCATGTTCTTTGGAATGCCTGCTAAGAGAGATCTGTTTCTCCCCTTCTCCTACTGAAATTCAGTTGCTATTGCAGATACAGTACCTCTTCTCAATCTTTCTAGTGACTTAATATATTTTTCTTATTATAAAATGATTTTTAAGTGTTTCCTTTTTTTGCTTTCTGTTAATCTTCGTTTACTTCATTGATTGTTTTACATCAGCAATTTTTAATAAATTGCTCAGATTAGGTTATAGATTAATCCATACACTATAAACATAAAAATGTGTAACTTTACTATGGACTTTTTGTTTTGTTAAGTGCCAGTCACTTGAATATGATGAATCAATAATAAGCAACTCTTTCTAAATGTTCCAGGGTAGCTTGTGGATATCAAAGACATTTGGTGAGAAATGGAAAGAAATCCACAAAGATGTTTGCTTGGCCAAATGGTAAATCTCTTAATGAATGCTATCCAGGAAGAACTGATGGTTTAATATATGTTAAAGTAGCTTAAATGTATATTGAAGGTTTAATGTATATTAACATAATTTAAGTGTCTATTAAAGGTGCTGTATCTGGTAGTTTGTAAAAATATGAAGAGAGCTGTTGAGAAAATGTTTAATATTATTTTCTCAGTTGCAACAAAGTAAAGACTTTATTTAGGATCACAGTTGTAGCATATGGTTTCAGAAAAATAACTTTTGTATGTATGAGTATTTTATATTATTTCAACATTTGTGTACATAGCAAGCACTCTATATAAAGAGCCAATTTTGTAACTGTTAAATTCAAATGCATTGCTTTTGTTAATTTTCATCTTGAGTATACCAGGGTAATTTAACAAGTAGATATAAAACAGCTGGGGAGATGACCACAGGCCAATATAGGAGAGCCAGATTTGGAACTAACATTTCCAAATAAAAGTATATTACATAAATGAGGAAAAAAACTTTTGCACAAGACCTTGGGAAGTTGTTGCTTATTAGCATAGTGATAAACCAATGGTCTAACTTATATAGAAGTGAACTCCTTATTAGAGTGTTACTTTCAGTGAGGCTTATTGATAGATTTCATACAATCCTAATGCTTCTTCTGCCACTTGATGCATTTTTAACTTTCAAAAATCTTAGCTTGGCTTACTAACTAGAGTTTGTGACAACTCATCTCCGTAGATATGAAGTTGCCCAAACTGATATCCTCCAGACATGTTGAACTAAATCCCTCATAATTCTCCAGCCAATTTATTGAAAATTCAGAGAACTGAAATGTCCATATTTTGGGGTTACATTACAGCATTCCTGAAATTGAATTTCAAAACAACTGGAAAACTTGCTCTGTACTGAAATTAAGATAATATTTTCACACCATTCTGGTCTGATTTTGATTTAGTGGTTTCTATGTATTTAACTACACAAAGTATTATCATCTAGCCCAGTGTAGTAACAGAATCTGGTTTATTGTAGGTTATTTAAAAAATCATAGTGAAGCCATAATTTAACATAATATATGAAGTCATTCCACAAATTGAAGTCCCAATTGTTTAGTTAGCCTACATGCTTCTACCATTACACTAATTATATTCTCTTGACCTTTCCTAGGGGTTCTGGTGGAACCATCTTCTTTACTACCTACCTGAACGGCTCTTGTAGTAAGTAATCCTTAGTATAATAAACAGAGCTACTTCAGTTTAGAGCTTTTTTGCAGATTTTTTTGGATTCTTTTCTTTGAGTCCACAACCTCAAGAAGTCTTGACCATAGCTTATTCACCTGCAGTTATTTTAATGTGGGAAAATCATATTCTGGCTATATCCACAGTATATATTTATTTATCAATGTTTGGAATCTTTTCCCTGGGATCCGCCCATAGAAAGTTGTAGTTCTAAAAAGTCACTGTCTTGTGAAACGAGTTTGTCATTTAAAAAAAGTCTCACTAAACATTGTGGGAAGTGTCAAAACTTTAGCTGGTTTGCTAGTGCTTAGGAGTTACAGTAGTTCTGTTTTTTCTCCTTTCTTTTTTAATTAACTTTTTCTGTTGCTGATGCATTTCCAATTTACAGAACTTTTGCCTAGTAAATAGGTATTTATTGCCTTTAAATGGCATAAAATTAACTTCTGATTATGATATTGAAGGAAGTTTTACAGGAGAGGGATTTGACATATTTATTAATTATTTATTTATTTAATTCGATTTATATACCACCATTCTCCCGAAGGACTCAGGGCGGTGAACAGTCAAGATAATATATGTACAAATAATCTGAAATTAAACAAATTAAGATGAAATTCAATTCAATTTGGCTCAACTATAAGACCTACAGGATATGACCCTGGGTTTTCACGTTTCTACTTTTCCAAGCTACTTATGAATAAATAAAGTTTATAAATATGAAGATAAGGTCAAATATAAATCTGACTAGTCATATTGAAAAAAAACACACCACTATTGTGTCACTGAAACCATAATCAAGACAGCAATAACTAATTTTTCCTACTTTCTCATGGCCTATTGCAATGATTATTGCATGAAATGTAACAGAGGAAATTTAAGTAGCTAATTCTTTTTGAACTAAAAATGTAGAATTAAACCTGTTCATGAGTGATGGTGAGTAATAAAATAATCTTATTATTACAATCAAATATAAAATGCTGTCATAAATATGAATCAACTGCATTTTTGATGTAAAGAGATCTTCAAGTATTGAACACCCACCCACCCCCCGGTAGCACTCTGTTTTTGAGTTAGTTTAGTTTTCCATCCGGATGTTTACATGTGGGTGTCTGCAAAATGGAAGTCTACATATATGAATTATTTCTTCAGATGCTCTTGTTCAGTATGCAGGCTGGGTTCCTACACAAGGTTAGGATGAGATTAACTGTTTCTTTAGCATGTCATGGAGGGAATTATCTGTTTTCTAAATGGAGCGATCTTAATGCATCTATTCTCTTCTGAAGAAACTGATGTCGGATTATTGGAGTTAAAGAAAACTAAAGACTTTGGAAAGACATTCAAGACCATAGGAAACAACATCTACTCCTTTGGCCTAGGTGGACGTTTTCTTTTTGCATCTGTGATAATAGAAAAAGTAAGAAAACTATTCTTGGGCTTCTTTTGTTTTTCTATAGACTTGGTGCCTTCATTTGCATCATGCTCTTTTTTTTCTTTCCTCTAACGCAATGTCCCTAAACTGTGAGCTGTTGAGGTATTGCGAGAAGTCCACAACAAATATAGTAAACAACCAGCAAAAAAACCATTCATAGTTTTTCCACTGGTGCAGATGCTGATGGAAAAATACTGCACTGATTGATGTGAATGGAAAGGAGACAAATACTTGACTAGCTTAGGAGAAAGCCTGCAACAGTATTTTTGTTCCTTCCAAGATATACAACATCATATGCATGAGTTTTCTCACTACAGCCAGCCTGTTATCTACCAGATCTTCCTACCAGGGAGCCCATCTGTTGCAGGTTCTTTTATATACCGTATTTTTTGGAGTATAAGACACACCTTTCCCCCCCCAAAAAGAGGGTGAAAATCTGGGTGCATCTTATACTCCAAATGTAGCCCCGCCCAGCCTCTCAAACAGAGCTTCAGAAAAAAAGCCTCTGAAACGAAGCTTTAGGGAAAAAAAAGCCTCCAAAGAAAGTTTCAGAGGCTTTTTTTCTGAAGCTCTGTTTCAGAGGCTTTCAGAGGCAGAAAAAAAAGTTTTTTCCTGAAACGGAGTTTCAGAGGCTGAAAAAAAAAAGCAAGGCACAGAGCTCACGAACCTGTTGCTAAAATTTACCTCTGGGAACAGCTGATTGGGGGTATTCTGGGAGGCTGATCCACCCACCAATCAGCTTTTTTCTTATTTTCCTCCCTAAAAACTAAGGTGCGTCTTATACTCCGGTGCGTCTTATACTCCAAAAAATACGGTATATATATTCATCCATCCATACATTTTGGCACCCTTCAGGCTCAAGGTCCAAGGCCCTACCAATGGCTGCTCCCACCCTTTCAAATTCAGGAAGCAAAGTCTATTCTACAGAAGTTGAAAAGATACTCTCAGTGCATATGGATCATTTCCATCACCATAAACCCAGCATCCCCATTGCCAAAAGCTCCTTTGTTCATTTAGTGGCCACCATCAAGCACACGTTGGTGTTTACTTGTCTGAATTGACCAGACCTGAGGCCCGACTGAGCCCCAGAGGACTTTAGCTTCACTTTGCGTGCTCCACCCTTGTTTACTATATTTTCTCAAAGGCAAGCCTGCTCTAATTTGTAAGTTCTTTGAAATTTTGTCATTACTTAATAAACAGGAATATTTTTTAAAAAATATGTTATAAAAACAATATATCATCATAAACGTTTTCTAGTTGTTTCATATTATGAACAACTTCCTCAAAAATGAATATGGATGTTTTTAGAGAAAAGAAATATTTTTGCTTTATCTAGACCAATACAAGGAGAATCCATGTGTCACTAGATGAAGGCGAAACATGGAACATGGCTCAACTTCCTTCAGTTGGACAAGAACAATTTTACTCTATTTTGGCAGCGAACGATGACATGGTGTTCATGCATGTAGATGAACCTGAAGGTGAGAGGGAATATAAAGTGGGTGATGTATCATTCAGTATATCCAAATTTTGTTTGATTATGGTTACAGAATTGCATTTTAAAAGAAAAATGGTTCTCTAAATTGTTGTTATTATATAGGCACAAAGATTTTACCTAAGACAAAAATGTTTGAATTGCATATTTAGTAAACAAGATTTCCAGCAGATTTACAAATTGTTGTTTTGAGAATCTGTTCCCAGTGTCAGTGTATAAACCTGTGGGCTTCCTGACAACTTTCTTTTCCACGCCGGTTTAAACAAATACATTGTATGAACATGTGTTTTTACTTAGGTAGATTTCATGTAGTTCTTCATTTAGTGTACTATTACTGCAATAGGTTTTAGGCTGATCTAAAATAAAATACAGATTGTGTGCAGGAGCTTTCTACCGTAGTAACTTAAAGTTTGTTGGTGAACCACTGTCTGTAAAATGCTGTTTCTCTCCTTTCAATTTGCTATTTCTTTCCCAGATACTGGACATGGAACAATTTATACCTCTGATGATCAAGGAATCATATACTCCAAATCCCTGGAAAGGCATCTCTATACTACCACTGGGGGAGAGACAGATTTCACCAATATAACCTCCCTACGAGGCACCTATATTACCAGTGTGCTTTCAGAGGGTGGGTTTTCATTTTTAAATTTCTTTGATTGTCACTGAAAGTTTACAGAATTGCTGAACTCTGCTAAGAAAATGGTTAAAATATTTGGATACAATTTCATTTAGAATGAAAGAAATACTCCTATCACTTTAAGTAATACTTAAAGTGTATCTAGACCAGTGTTTCTCAACCTTGGTAGCTTGAAGATGGATGGACTTCAACTCCCAGAATCCCTCAGCCAGCAGGGAGTTGAAATACACTCATCTTCAAGCTTCCAAGGTTCAGAAACATTGGTCTAGACGATGTTTTTGTGGAGCACTTTTATAAAACTCTTAACCATAATTAATTAGCTCTTTGGCTGTGATTGTTTATGCGATATTGACTAGAACTTTTTAGTTTCTGCCCGAAGTTTAGAACTTTTTACATTACTTGTGTAAAGTAAGAAGATAAATGAATATGTCCCAAACTGTGATGTAAGGCAAGCAATTTCTGTAGATGGTGATCAGAAGTTTTATTCAGAGTAGAAATGTCAAGCTGCAATGCAAACTTTGAAATTCTATATGGAAATTATGTTTTATTCAAACCAAAAAGATAACATCTCTGCATAGGAACTGGTGTTTGAAACTTTGAGATCAAACTACATATATTGGTCAAATTTCTTCTAAGCATAGGGGTGATTATTATATTATAAGTAACACAGACAGGACAAGCTGTGTTCCTATCTTGTTTCCTTCCCCATTTGCTGAAAAATTAACGATTAGGTGCCAATTTAAATCAGTGTATATAAAGTGCTTTTTCATACAGCGTAATCAGTCCCTGATTACGTACTCTAGAATCTACAGTGTGTTGCCATTATAAACTTGTAAAAAAAAAATACTGAAGGAAGATGGATGGTTTGCCTGTTGATTGTTTTCCCTATCTACTTATTTTCCTGAATAAATTTCAGATATTTTCTGCTTTTAGTTTAATTAAAGTGTAATCTGTCTTTGAAAAATAAAACCCGACTGGTTGCTAGAGAAAAAGCTTTTTGCAAAAGTTCATGCTTGGGATGATAGCTGTTGTAGAACTTGGAAACAAACAAACAAAAAAACCCCCCATCAAATTTTAGGTTTTCTGAGGATATTATAAGGACTATAGTGTATTAGACAAAGTTATGGATTTTTCTTTTTCTTCCTTCAATCAGATAATTCCATTCAGTCTGTGATTACCTTTGATGAAGGAGGGGAATGGGTACACTTGAGGAAACCAGAAAATGCTAAGTGTGACTCAACAGCCAAAAATAAAGAAAAGGTTAGTTTTTTAATGTGTTAGCAAAAATGAGGTGCAAACCTAATAAATGTTAAGAAGCAAAAGAAGTAGGTAGGTCCAGACTAACCTTTACTGCGATCAAGGCATCATGTTAAGATGTTACATGAAGAAAATTGATATATTAAGCAGCCTTTGGAATTGCTCAGTTGGATGTTGACTTGTGTGGTTGTTTTAATTCAGATGCAAGATAGATTAATGCCTAGAATTTGGGATAACGTTAAAGTTAAAAATATTACTAAGAATATTTTGCAAAGAAAGTAGAATGCTGAAAAAATGTATACTGAGTTGAGTTTAATTTAGCCAAAAGAAGAAAATAGAAGACTGTTGATTCTATAAAATTAGAAAGTTGCTTGGACCATATAGGTTCTGAATGAATTGCCTCACTTTTGAGATTTTGATTCTTAAATTTAGTCTGCCTTGGATTTGCATTAATAAAGGTTTTCTATATTGGCAGATGCATTGAGGCAAGTAATGATGCATTTAATGAAATTGTATCCATGATGCAATGGATCCATAATGAAATGATGTGTTTAATGAAATTGGATCCATGATGCACTTGTATTTTGTCTCTAATTCTTCTTTGGATTATTTTATATTTACAGTGCAATCTTCACATTCATGCCTCCTATAGCATCTCCCAGAAGCTGAATGTACCTATGGCACCTCTGACTGAACCAAATGCTGTTGGGATTATTATTTCTCATGGTAATGAATTAATCTTATGCACACATAATATGTAATGAAATAATGTGCAAGAGCAGAGACTTTTCTTGTGATCCTTCACTATCTTCAGATTGCTTTTTCTCCCTGCTTGATTAGGAGAGATACACTGTAAAAGGATGTGAGAGACTAAAAGGAAGTGTGGGTTTGTCAAAGAGATACATGTGGCAGGTCTTCGTGAGAAAATTGTTATAATTGCCATTTATGGTGCTTTATGTTGCAGGGAGTGTTGGAGATGCTATCTCAATAACAAACCCAGATGTTTACATTTCGGATGATGGTGGCTACACCTGGTCACGGACACTTGAAGGTCCCCATCACTATGCAATCTTGGACTCTGGGGGCATCATTGTGGCTGTTGAACAAACTCATATTGTCAACGAGATTAAGTATGCAAGAGTTTTGCTAATATTCATTTACCGGGAGGATATACGTTCTCTCTTTGTTTCTTACCTCCACATTACCAGTTACAGTAGTTCAAAGAAATTGTTTTCCTGGTATAATGTCAAATTGGATCACTCTGAGATTAGAACATATGAAATATATGAAAATGGATAAGAGCCAGCTTTAGATAAAAAGGATTGCAAGATAATTTATAATCTTATTTCAAAACTAAACTCTCCAGAAAAATGGGCTTACTTTGAAGTTAATATACATGGAATTATATCCAAGAAAAAAGCTTAGGAAAAAGGGTGCAAAGAAGAAAGGAAGTGGCAGTGAGCATATAATTTGGGGTAATACAGATAATCCTCGATTTATGACTGTAGTTGAGTTCAGAATTACAGCCGTAAATTATGCTGATCATTAATTGGGATCACTGACCCGAGATCATGACATTTTTTGCAACAGTCGTTAAGCAAATGTGGCAGTTGTTAAGTGAACATCACTATCACTAAGTAACCGCTGTGGTCATTAGATCAACTCATTGTTTGCAATGACCACTTTTGTTGGAAACCCAAAGTAAACATTGGTTTATGGCAAAAATCGTAAATTGCAGTTATGTGACCTTGGGATGCTGCAAACTGCTGTAAATGCAGGACAGTGGCCGAGCATTCCAAATGTGATCACATGACAGTAGGGAGGGAGGAAAGTGTTGGAACTTTGAATCAGGATCATGAGAAACTTTTTACAACTTCAACCAGTTGCTCAATGACTGATCACCTGTAATCTCTTGTGAAGACACGAGTTCTTGAGGAAAAAAGGAGCTTTGTTTCCTGAGAGGAAATCTACTTTTTTACCATCTCCTTCCTCCACACACACTCCAAAAAAAGAGGTGGGGAGAAGGTTGTTTTATGTATATGCTTGGGTTTCTTTTTCCTGAGTGATTCCAAATTTGGGGGGCCTAATAAGATGAGTCATCTTGTTAGGGACAGTTGTTAAACTGTTGACAGCTGCCTGATTACTTTAAATAGACTGGGGCCAGGATTTGAAACCAAATTTCTAATCATTATTTATTTTAGGTTCTCAACAGATGAAGGACAGTGCTGGCACAGCTATGTTTTCAGTAAGGAACCCATCTTTTTCACTGGTTTGGCATCGGAACCTGGAGCAAAATCAATGAACGTTAGCATCTGGGGATTTCAAGAGAGCTTCTTATCTCACCAGTGGATCTCATATACCATTGATTTCCAAGATCTCCTCAGCAGAGACTGTGAGTGATCTTATTACTTACAGAAATATCAGCAGCCACACGCTGTTATGACTTTACAGATCAGAAGAGCAGCTGAGGCAGAACATCTTGCATAAACTGTGATCTTATTCAGAGGTGATTCCGTACTTTTCAAAATTAGAATACAGCGTAATCCTTGCTTACCAACCAGTTGTTTAGTGAGTATTCAGAGTTGCGACATGAGTGGTACTTACAACTGGTCCTCAAAGTTCCAGCCCTTCCAGTACCCCCACGGTTATGTAATCATGATTTCGGCACTTGGCAATCAGCTTGAATTTAATGACAGTTGTAACGTCTCACAGTCACATATTCACCGTCTGGAATCTTCCCTGTTGGCTTCCCACATGCAAAGTCAATGAGGAAGCTGGGAAGGAAAACCACATGTTGCTCTGATAAGTCTCTCTCTCCGCCTTCCTGACCATTGTGCCAAATACTTCCCTCGGCCTCCCACCCACACCATGCCTTCCTCCACTCGGCTTCCATGCACTCCTACCATGCTCTCCTTTCCTCAGCTTCTTTTCACTTGCACTGTGTCTCCATCCCTCAGCCTTCATGCCACAGTAGCCGCCTCACCCAACTTGCATGTGACCTGCACCTCCCCCTCTTCGCTGGCAGAGGACTGCAGGAGGCAGTCACAGCTGAAAATGGAGCTTGGGAGCCCGTTTTCACTTGCAGAGCAGTCAGGCTACCCGACACGAGTGACATCGAGCTGCCCACACCCACCCAAGCCCCCCAAAGTCAAACATAATCCTGATTTGGACTTCAATGAAATCGAGTTTGACACCCCTGTTCCAGACTATTTATGTAATTCTACAAAACATTTCCTCCATCTTTGTTCCCTTAAATTGATTGTACAGGGGAGCAGGGATTTCTCCCTTCATTCCTTCTTGTTGATTGGTATGTATTGCAAACGCAGGGCCCATGAGATACAGCTTTGCAAACTCTCAACTGGAAAAACTACACAATTCCTTTAGGGTCCAGTAATACCTGATTGTAACACTTCGTGCAGAATTGAAAATTGTCAGGAAAAACACTACTCTTTTTAGTTTCTTTTGGCAATCTTAGAAATCTGGCCATTATTCTTTCCTCAGGTGAAGAAAAGGACTATACAAAGTGGTTGGCTCATTCCAACAATCCCAGTAACCCCACAGATGGATGCATACTGGGCTACAAGGAGGAATATAGACGCCTTCGCAAATCTTCTGTCTGTAAAAATGGCCGGGACTACATTGTGACCAAGCAGCCATCGGTCTGCATTTGCACATTAGACGACTTTCTTTGGTACGCTAAAAATCAAGAGTCTGGTAGCACCTTTTCCAGTTAACAAATTTTACTACAAGGCATAAGCTTTCATGAGTTGCTTTTGGAAACTTCATTAGATGCTTACAGTGGCTTTTTCCTTTCTTGGTCTTTTTTAAATGTTATGAAATGGTCAGAGCCATTGCTTTTTCTCTCTTTAGGTTTCCACTAGAACTTACCTTTAGTCAGTAATAATGGCACAGTATCTGCTCAAGATTTGCAGTTATATCTTAGGGTTGAACTATACCAGAAACACTGTCTGGCTTCTTAGTCGTCTCCCCCTCCCACCCCCCACCCCCAAGGTCAGGCCCCATTTTTCTGCTTCTTCTGTTCTGCTCCACTGACAAAACTGTCTGTTTTCTTACTGCCATCTTCAAGTATCTTCTATTTTCTCAGACTGTGACAGCAGAATCCAGCCCCATTGTCATCAGGGAAGTTGATCTGAGTGACCTATTAAATGTCAGACATCAGACAATGTCTTGATTCACATATAGCAGTAAAGTATGCTTTGTTTTAAGTACTGAACAAATCATAGTGGCCTAATTTGGGTCTAATTGCAAAGTTATACATGTTTTATAAAATCCAGTGGCTGGATTAAAAAACCATAGTACTTTAGAACAGGGGTGGGCAAATGTGACCCTTTTACAACCTGTGGACTTCAACTCCCAGAATTCCTGAGACAGCTTG
>JANHZT010001777.1:78188-93496 GCA_032468215.1 Stegonotus admiraltiensis | reverse complement strand
CTGGTGAGATTTGAACTTGCAGTAATTGCAAGCAGCAGATGTTAATAACAGTGTTTTAGTCTACTGTACTACCAGGGTTTGTTTGAGATGGCAACTATTTTGTGCTTCTGCACAAAATACCTGATCTTATGCTCTCAGTTATGGTTGCACTTGCCAGTATTTCTTTAAAAAGCCATTTTTCACTGCAGTAGGATTCAGCAAACAGCAAATTGTTCTAAAATTCGTATGTATATCATGCCTTTAATTTTGGCACAAGACCTATTTGGCACAAGACCTATTTTTTATGTATTTTTCATTCATGAAATACGTGAATGAATATAATACATTTAATTATATACATGTGTGCTTAAGTATTTAATGTATTACAAATTTGCTTATTCTGGAAAATGAGTAGGCAGTTGGAATCTCAATGCAAAAAAAAGTGTCCTCTGGAAATATGGGAATCTTCACTAACCTAAGCTCATCAGCTGGATGTTTGCAAACAGGTTATACAATGCCAGTGGTAGTGAGAAATCGGCAGGCTGTTAAGCACTAACTAATTGGCTGGTTGTTTCATACAGTGTCCCATTTTTGTTTCTTGAAGATTAGTGGCTCAGTAAACTGGTAGGACCAGATTTCTTATTGATATTACTAATGAAAGTAGAAACCAGTGATCTTAGGTAAGTTTGTTGTGGGAAGACCAAGATAAGGCTTCCTCTCAGCAAACATACTGTTTACCTGTTAACATTAAGGGAATCTTGAAGATCATTCAAGAACTAAGATACTATACAGTACTGTTGTTGAATATTGTACCCCCAAAACAGCAGCAGTATATGGCTTGAATATGTGCTTTAACCTAGATTTAACAGAATTTGTTCAAGCTTTCTTCTAACACTTTGAACTTCCTGGAAAATTAGCAAACTTGCTTGACAGTATTTTTTATCATTGCATGAACTATCTGTGTTACTTCCTTTTTCAAGCAGTTGACTGGAACTTCAGTAGACTCATGAGCTGTTAAAACAGGAACATGCTTCTCTCAAGGCAAACAGGAAACCATTCAGAGCCATCTCTGTACATTTCTTAGTAAATCTTTCAAAGTTTATAGGCTCATATTTGTGTAAAGTAGGACTAGACAACCTAATGCCCCAAGTCAGCATGGCCAACAGAAAGATGCTTTGAGAGTTGTAATCCAAAATATAGAAGGCAACAAGTAATCTACACCAAACTAAAACTTGCCACCACCTAATGATCTGTTCATGAAAAAATGGAACCCGATGATGTCCAGAACAATACCATTCAGAGCATGTCCTGCTACATGACCAAATACAGGTAGTCCTTGACTTATGACTACAATTGAGCCCAAAGTTTGCTAAGTGAAACATTTGTTAACTGAGTTTTGCCTCGTTTTATGACCTTTCTTGCCAGAGTTGTTAAGTGGACCACAGCAGTTGTTCAGTTAGTAACACAGTTGTTAGGTGAATCTGGCTACCCCATTGACTTTGCTTGCCAGAAAGTTATCAAAGGTGATCACATGACCCTAGGACACCGCAACCATCATAAATATGAGTCAGTTGCCAAATGTCTGAATTTTGATCACGTGGCCATGGGGATGCTGCAATGGTCATAAGTCACTTTTTTCAGTGCCCTTGTAACTTTGACTAAATAGCTGAAAAAGAGCTGTGGTGAAGCAGTGGTTAAAATGCAATATTGCAGGCTAACTCACTGCTCACTGGTAGGAGTTTGATTCTGACTGGCTCGAGATTTACCCAGCCTTCCATCCTTCCCTGGTCAGTAAAATGAGGACCTAGATTGTTGGGGGCAGTATGCCAACTCTGTAAATCGCTTAAGACTGTAAAGCACTATGAAGTGGTATATAAGTCTAAATGCTATTGCTAAATGAGCTTTTGTAAGTTGAGGACTACCTGTATAATTCAGGATAGCCTAGTGTTTGAAATCCTGAATAACTCCCAAGAAAGTAAGATATGGAGGTTTCCAGACTGGCAATATCATCTCACTTCATTACTAATGAAGTGGGATGATAGTGGGATGATATCACCAGTCTGGAAACCTCCAATACAGTAAGATCAAGTGGAAAAACTGTCTGTGGAGTTAACAATACAAGTAGTTACTGTATTCTTGTCAGCTACTCGTGCACTTTCTTCCTGCCCGTCGACAGCCATCACTGGTCCTGCAGCACTCATGCCATCCTTATCTGCTTACTAGCCTGTTTGCAAAACTCCTGGGACTCACTTAATGAACAATTCTCATTTAATGACAGCATTGGAGAGTGCTGGGATTGCTGTTGCTAAGCAATGTGATCACATGACATTGTCCTTTACGACCACATTGCTTAGCGCTGAAAATTCCAGTCCCAATTACCAATGTTAACCAAGGACTCTCTGTAGTTCAGGTGAATCTTCCTTTTGTTCTGGTCATTTCTGCTCAAAGAGAAACATTCAAAAACCCCAGGTTATTAAGCAGGGCACTTTGTTGGGAATGAAGTCATTATAAACTGAAGCAACTATGACTTTTTGTCCCCAGACCAGTATGGCAAAGGGAACAGGGACAATTTCACCTCATCTTTTCCACCAACCTGATCTCTGTAATACGCGTTAGGTAAGGTCAAGAGTGCACAGCCAGATCCTGAATGTTACCATAATTTTCTTGTTTTCTAATCTGGCATTCAGGAATACCATCTTCATACTGAGTTGGGAAGGCACCAACAAATAGAAGACTATAGCTGAGAGACTAACAGAAATCAGGAACACCTGTCATTTCTGTATCATCCTCTGCTTGCTATGCTTGCAATGCCTGCCACAGAAAAACCTTTCAGTACTTATTTTGAAAGGGTATGCATGCATGTGTGTGTATATATGCGTGTGTATGTATGCATTACATTCATGATAAAGCATCTTAATAATCACCTTTCCCCTCTGCAGATATTTATATAACCACAAGTATCATGATAACAGTCAAAATCTTTATGGTCTTCTTTCAACATAAGCTAAATATCAGTAAATATTTGGGTAAACATGCATCTATGTTTCAGATGAAGTCAATGGCTTTTCTTTCTATGTATTTGTTTGTTTATTTGTCCTCCAGTGATTTTGGCTATTTCCGCCCAGAAAACCAGTCTGAATGTGTGGAGCAGCCAGAGCTGAAGGGTCATGACTTGGAGTTCTGCTTGTATGGGAAGCAAGAGCTGTTAAAGACCAGCGGGTAATTTTCTTGTAAGATCCTAATGCATTAGCAGTAGCATGCAAATTGATGTCCTTAGCCAGCAAGAGAAATTGGAAGATGGACTTAGTGTTGTGGATCCTTTTATAAAATAAATATGTTTAAACTGATCAGGGGCATGCCTGTGGTAGGAAACGATTTGGCCAAAGTCTGGAAAGGAATGCCTTGCAGAACTTTCCTTCCCTGTTGCCTTTAAATGATCCAACCTGTTTTGGAGATAAAGTTTGTATATGAATGAAGGCAAATATAAGTGTCCCAGGATAATATTGTAAGATCCAATCTGGGTCGATCACCGGGACTAGAGGTTTAGTCTTCTGTGCTTTCCGACTCATGCTGGAGCCCATCCTCAAGGAACTTTTCTCTCACCAGAATGTGTCTCACTCTGGTAAGAGAGAAGTTCTCTGAGAATGGGTTCCAGCTCTAGTTCAAAAGCTTGGAAGACTAAACCTCCAGTCCCGGTGACCGATCCAGATGCAACATTATCCTGGGACACTTATATTTGCCTTCATTTGTATATAAACTTTAACTCCAAAAACATTAAACCTCTGGTCCTGGTGACTGACCCAGATTGGATCCTGCAAAGTTTGTATAGCTAAAAGAGACAATGTACAGCCCAATTGTCTGTGGGTATGAGAAAAGATAGAAATGTGCATGAGAGATGAAGGAGTTTCAGTTGCCATTTGAAGCTCACTGAACTGAGAAAGTAAATGGAACATTGGTTTTTAGCACGTGAGTTGGAAAAGATGGAAGTTAAGCAGATTGAAGCCAGAAGGAAGCAACAGACAGCTAGGTGTGCTGATGTTCCAACAGTTGGAGAAGATGCAGCTAAAACAGCTCAAAACCAGGAGAACCTAGTGCGAGATAACCTGTGCTAACCAGGCTAGTTCAGCAGCATCAAGCTTTGAAAAAGCTTGCCAGCAGGTTTGGGACTGGAGATGGTCCAGGGGATAGGTCTAGAAAGAGACCCTGGAGCTCTACAGGGTAGTGACTCAGGCCACTGAGAAAGTCCTGTGATAGACTAGATGACCTACTAAGACACTCCTGAAGAAAGACCTTCCAGAGAAACCACAGCCACACAGGACACAAAACAGGTCCAGCTGTGGGAAAAATGACTGCCAGTTGAAGACAGGCTGACTTCACTGGGGAGGCTTCCTGAGGCAGGGTGATAATAAAGATTTTTAATCCTAGGACATTTGTAGGATATGAGGTTAGAGAAGATTCTTTTTGTGAGTGAAACTCTCCTGACTTATATGTTATATTGACTGAAAAGTTCTATTGCCAAAATGTTTTGAGAGCAAAAAGCTTGATAAAAATATTCATTGATTATATGCCATCTTGTTAATTGTTTAAATACCATTTTGAAGGGCCAGTCCTAAAATAATGTTGACTGTAAGGGAGTTTTGCAGAGCTTGGGATAATTCAAGGTTAATCAGGCAAATAAATACTGTTCAACTTCCCTGTTCTGAACTGGCACTGACATAGGTAACTAATCTTCGCTGGCTTGGGATGCTGTCACTCATTAAGAGAAAATCACCTATTGAAGAAAATTATCTATTGAAACTGTTTTTGCTTTTCAGATATCGGAAGATTCCAGGGGACAAATGTGTAGGTGGGAAGAACCCCAAACGTAAAGAGACAGATCTGAAACAAAAATGTACAAGCAACTACTTGAGGTCAAGTCCATTGGTACGTTACACAAAAAAGAAAAAAGAATCCACTGAAATAATTGTGGTGGATAAGAGAAAACATTCTAACGTAGTCTAAAAAGAGGGAGGGGGGACACTGCCAGTTAATAATTAATGCCTAAGAGGTTTTTTTCATAAAATTTTCTGATACTATTAAACTCAGTTTTCTGCAGTCATTGTGATAAATGAGCTTTGGAGATCAGCTGCTGAGACCAGCTGCTTTGCAGTCTAGCTGCTGATTAGCATTTTGAGTGAGGGGAATCTAATTGCAAAGGGCTTCACCTTTTTCCAATTTCTTTTTGCTTTTCCAAATCTGTGCTGCATTCAAGACAGGAGTGCAGGCCCTTTTGGTAAGGAGCAATTGAGAAATGCTAGAAAGATCATTATAGAAGCACTTTGTAACTACTGTGGTTCTGTGTCTAATAATGTGTTACTTAAAGCTTTAGACCGCTTTCTGCTTTCTTTCTACAGAATACCTCTTCTAACTCTACTCCAGTCATCCTGGCTGTAATTGCCTTGATGCTCATCACTGCTGTCGCTGGAGTAGTCATCATTAAGAAATACGTCTGTGGGGGAAGGTGAGCCTCGGAGTGGAGAACGACAAAAATAGAGCTGGGGTGGAGGGTGGAACAGAGATATTATGCTGTCTTTGTTACATAGATGTGGAAGCAAAAGAACTAGACTGAAACACATTGGTAGCAATGTCATCCTTATATGAGGAGAAACAAGACACGTGTTCCTATAACCTGAGTATTAGTGATGCTGCTAAACTCTTTCTTTCTTTCTTTCTTTTTTGGTCTCCAAAGCAAGTCATTGATTTTTTTTGTTTTGTTTCCAGAATTGGGTTTTGTGATTGATTGAATGAAAACAGTGGGGAAAAGGTGGCCTCTAGGCCCTTTGAGTCACCTGATTGTTCCAGATATGAGGCAATGCTGCTGTGAATACTCTAGAAAAATCTGCTTTTAGATTTAGATCAATGAGAGACATGAAAAGGGGGGAGGAATTGAGCATCATGAGCAGCTGGGGTTGGGTGGGGAAGAGATTTTTTTTTAAGCTGACAGGTTTGCATGGGCAAAATCAGAGCAGTGACAACATTCACTTCTGTTTGCCTGGGCACAAGAGGTTCACTCAGAGCAAGAATAAAGTCAGATCAGATTTGGCCATTTGTTAGAATCATCCACCAATCACTGAAATGTTTGTTGTATAATTGTATATGGGGTGGGGGATATGTAGAGAGAACTTGGTATCACAGAGTTGAAGAACCACTGATATAATGAGAATCACTGATTACTTCTAGACTTAGTAACTTCTCTGACCACTGTTCCTGTTTCTATCATTTTGAAGGCTTTATTCCTTCCACTTTTTATAGCTTATTGTTACTGTAAAATAGTTTTCTGAAGAAATTGAGATCAGTAATAGCAGCCGATATATTAAGTCCTTCAAAAGTTCTCTACTTTAACTTCTTAAAGGAGTCTGAATTGATATAACCGAATGTACAACAGTTCTTTCATCAGTGTTTTTCACATTCCTAGATTTCTGGTTCACCGGTATTCTGTCCTGCAGCAACATGCAGAAGCGAATGGCTTTGAAGGACTTGACATACCTGGTGCCAATAAAACTGGTTACCATGATGATTCTGATGAGGCAAGTGACATGCGTCTTTCTAGGTAGTTTTGGTTAGCTGAGAACCTGACAACTGTGAATTGTCTTTCTATATTGTTTAGCATACGACAGTTTAAAAAGACGATCTGTTTTCTGAGATAATGGGGATAAGAACTGTTTTAAGAAACTGGCTGGCTTCATATTTACCACAGCCAGATTTGAGAAGAACTCTTAATTCAAAATACTAATTAATGTATAATATTTTTTTTCTTTCTGTTCAGGATTTGTTGGAGTAGTGATGTTCTCACTAGGATTGCACACTTCATGGGTTTGGCGGCTGCTATAGAAGGGCGTGAATGCCAACAGTCCATTTTACTTCCGATATGGATGCCTTTCCCGTATCTGAGAGAGTCTATATTCCTTTTGCTTCTATCAAATGTCTAAAACCAACAGAGCTGCAAGAACTGCATTAGATTTTTTTTAAGGGTGAGGGCGAGGTTCTCTAACTCTGAGGAATGAAGAAGGAAAGCTGTTTGATTTAAATATAATTTTATTTTAATCAGATTTTTCCAGCTCTAAAAGGAGAACTAATAGGACTGTGAAATAAGGATTTCACTAAATATTAGCATTACTAGGTACGATGTACTATGCTGCTGGAAGAAACTCCCAAATCCCCAAATAGGAAACCCATACTGCACTCCAACACTGTGATAAAATTGCATTGAAGCTCTTTAGCACGGCAACACTCCTAGCAAACAGAGCAGTGAGATGCTGGTCAGAGATTGTGGGTATTAACCAGCATCACAATGGGCTGTGTGCCAAAATGCATTTTGTTTTTGTTTCATCTAAAATGTAATCAAATGGGTAGATGTGTACCGTGTAACGTAAGGATGACTCCAAGGCTTGAAATACGTTTTTAACCCAACATCCTATAATTCCAAGGAACTGAACTGTGAAATTAGCATGTGTACTGCCATAAGTTCGAAAACAAACCACACAGCTCTGGATGGGAAAGAGATTTATTTTTTTTTAATCTAAAAATAAGTGGTACAGATCTGTTAGAAGTAAGAGTTATTTAAATTGTTATCTTTTAAGGTATTACATGAGATACATTAGATCAGTTTCTTGAAGGAAAGCTTTGTTACTTGCGGCAGCACTATGAAGGTTTCAGTATTTTCCTTTTCACATGTTCTCTTGAAAGCAATAGATTGGTGCTTGCCACTTCATCACCATTTTACTATTGTGGATTTATGAGCCCCTCTCTTATCAGTACAGTTAAACTGCTGTAATATCCTTGTGAAATCGTATGGTTGATTTTCCTAAAGTAATAGAAATCGAATCTTCACAATACTTAATTCAAACTGTCTTGAAATCTAGTTAGAAACTGATCTACTAGAAAACTAGTTGACCGGTTGAAAGCACTCCAGATCCCAATAGACAACTTTGAATTTTATGTGGGTAGACTTTTGCTTTCCCAATGGGACGACTCCAGTGCTTCCCTCCTGCAGTTTCCATCTGTGCTCCAGGAGGTTCTTTCATCCTCCAAAATATATTTGGGGTGCAGGTTGGGATGGAAGGAGAGGAATATTTTCCAATACATTCAGCAACTGAGTGAATGTTTCAGTCAGTTGCTGAAGCACAATTGCGTAAATCCAACTGTAACAATGGTGAGGTTTTTCCACTGATGGTGGAGAGAAGAGCTGTAATACATGGTTATTGAAGTTGAAATTTGAGGTTTCCCACCCCTTAAATTTGGGGAAAACACTGGGGGAGGATTCTTCATTTTAGAAATATTTTTAGACTATTTTAGGGATTCCATTACAGATATCATGTGCTTGCTTCAGAATATTAGAAAACCATTTCCAGGTTCAACTGTTGCATCCAGAGTGATAACTAAGGTGCAAAACACTGAGCAATGTTGCGTCACCTCATTTATAAAACAAACGGAATCCTTTTATTTGCACTCCAAAGGAATGTTCATAAACATTAACGTTGGTTTTTGATGGTTTTTATTCATCCTTTCATTAAAGGATTACACCCACAAGAAGATACACTTGTTTCAGATATATAAATTTGGTCTGTTTCAAAATAAAGAATTGTGACTGACTTTTCTTCATTTGCGAGTTGGATTTGGCAAATAGAACTTTTTTTTTAAAAAATGGAAAATAACTTTTTTTGGGGTCTGTTCTAAATCTGGATCTCAGGGTGTTTTGCATGATGATGCTCATCCATCTATTCCCTTCTTTCAGTCTTACCTGGAAAAGGATCAAACCAGCAAAAAATACCCATTCAAGGTCTGTGCAGGAGACTTCTCTTCTTCTCTACTGCCATGCTACCAATCTGGCACTTGAGATATACTTCCAAAGGTTATGATGATACTTGAGATGCTGCTATCACAGCATTGGAAATCATAGCTATTGGGTGGGGGAGTACGCAAAGACTCTGGGCTGACTAAAAATGGAGGAAATTGAGCTTATATTGCACTAAATTGGGTAATTACAAATATCACCAATTTTATATGTTACACAATCTCATCCTGATCTAGCATACACATTCCTATTTGCAAATTACCACCTTCTGCATTCTTTGGTGATTAATTGTTTAATATTTGTCTCATCATTCATCTTCATTTTCCTTTCCTTTCATCTTGATGCAGTCCCTAAGAGTAAGCTTGATCTGTTGGAGAGGCAGTTAGCATGTCACTGGTGATTTGCATCAGATCAATTAGGATTTGTTAGCTGTTCAAAAGCTACCTGGTACTTCAAGAAAGAGCAGGCTACTAAAGTTATAATGCTTTCCAACTCTCCTTTGATAGCAATAAAAAGAGAGTGAGAAGCCTGAAAGCAAGCGGTTGTCTTGAATTTGTCCCCCATCCCTCTTAATTCTTGTGGCCTTACTGTAGTTTCTGATCCTTTTTCTTCCTTTGTACCATTGCATAATATAATTGAGCCCAGGGTGCTACAGTAATCTTTCCAGATTGTTGATCCCTGATGAAAAAAAAGATAAATGCACCAACAGGAATACTCATAAGACAAGAGAAATGGCAGGAAGAAATGTCTGTTCCTGGAAGACCTGTTCCACATAACAATCCCACAAGTTATTTTTTGCATATAATATTGGATAATACACAAGCACACCTGATATATCGGTAACGTGTACAGTGCAATGATGTTGCTTAAAGCTCATGGTTACCAGTTCTTGAACTAAAAGAGATAGTTAGTCCTTTATTACACCCTAAAACAGTGGTTCTCAACCTGTGGGTTGCGACCCCTTTGGGGGTCCAACGACCCTTTCACGGGTCGCCTAAGACCATCGGAAAACACATATTTTCAATGGTTTTAGGAATAATTTTATGGTTGGGGGTCACCACAACATGAGGAACTGTATTAAAGGGTTGTGGCATTAGGAAGGTTGAGAACCACTGCTCTAAAACTATTTAAACATACTTGTGCAGAACCTCCCCTGTGTAGAATCAAATTGCTCCACTAATGGATGTGATGACTGAAATCTGGTATTGGAAATGTAGGAGAAAATCTGTCATAGATCTTCCCCAGCACAATGTGTATGTAATAAGTGATTACTTCCTCTTTCTAGTATATCTCAACTTTCCCTGTGTATTAAGGCATCCCTGAGAGGCTTAGAAATCTTGTTATTGGGTATTTATCTCTCTCAGGCCTGGGACCTCTTCCTTTGCCTCATTTCTGTTGGCCTTTTCATCTCAAGGTAGAGTACATTGACTGACATGGTGAGAACATTCCAAAAAACTGAAATCAGGGGCTTATGACAGCTACACATCTGCACTGGGCAGTGGTAGTCTTCCTCCCATAGTGTTGAATATGTAGATAATGTGACATATTTCTCACTGTTTTGTAAGTGTTGCCCAAGCAACATAGCAACCATGGCAGTGTTGCCATTGCATGCGCTTTGAAGCATAATTGTCTTCCTGATGTGCCTGCAAGGCAGACCGTTCTTGTTCCATACCATCTGTGGGATGGCTACGGAATGCTGTGTAGCCAAAAGCCATTGTTAATAGCACTCCTCTATACAGAAATTTCCTAAGATGTACAGACTGAGGCAACATGCAAAAGATAACACAAAGGAGCCATGTATAGAGTTTTGTAAATATGCCTGGCTATATTATAAATTTGTACTGGTATTTTTCTGTATATTTGCAATATTTGGGTTAGAATTAATAAATTGGCTTTTATTTGGAGTTTATGTTGTCTACCTTTACTCTTTGAGTATCAAAGCTCTTATAGGATTATGTTTACTGTTAAGCATTACTTAGCTCATGTTTTCAGGCTTCCTGCACAATGTTCTGGTTTTGTATAAATGAAGAGAGATCTAGTTTCTATCGCTGGTTTGCCTTCACAATTGACTGCTTCTTACTCTCTCAACCATTGTGCTCTTCTATACAATAACTTGACCAATTCTTTGATTTCCCCTGTGAATAGTCTGCAAGACCTCTCTATTAGAAAGGTTAGGTCTGTTTCTTTTGTTTCATGGAAGAAGCTCAAGGCCTCAAGACATTTTTCTTGTTGAAAAACTATGCTTCAAGTTAAACAGGTCATGAATAAGAATGAATGGAAGAGCACCGGGGCACTTGTCCTGATGCTCTTGAGTTCCACAAAGTTTGTATTGTTATCAGTCAAGAAATTGCCAATTCTTTAATGCAGTATTTTTCAACCTCAGCAATGTTAAGATGTATGGACTTCAGTTCCCCAGCCTGGAAAGGGACAATTTGCTGTGGGACAACTCGCCCCAGGACAATTCAACAAATACAAAAGTTAAATTAATTTTGACGGAACTATGGCCAGTAATAAAGTCAGCCCAGAAATACAAGAGTTACAATAATTTCAATGAAAATGTGGTCACCAGTAATAAAAGAACCTGCATGAAATGATTAATACAGCATTGAATTGTCCTGCTGTGGGTTGTCCTGTGGTGAGTTGGGACAATGAGTTGTCCCTTTCCAGGCTTCCATTCTGGGAGCGGAAAGTTGAAGTTGAGCAACAGTTTCACTTTTCATGCTGTTCAGCAGAGATGGGTTTCAGCAGGTTCTGACCAGTTCAGGAGAACCGGTAGTGGAAATTTTGAGTAGTTCGGAGAAACCAGTAGTAAAAATTCTGACTGACCCCACCCCCATCTATTCTCACCCTCCCAAGTCCCAACTGATCGGGAGGAAATGGGATTTTTGCAGTAACCTTCCCCTGGACTGGGGACAGAATGGTGATTTTACAGTATCTTTCCCCTTTCACGCCTACCAAGCCACTCCCACCAAGCCATGCCATGCCACGCCCACCAAGCCACACCCACAGAACCAGTAGTAAAAAATTTTGAAACCCACCACTGCTGTTCAGATCTTAATACTGTAGGCCTAAAGTTAATTCCAAGTCGATTAAATGCAGAATCATTTTAAGAGGAAGTGACCTGGTTTCAGACTCTTAATAAGAGAGTAGAGTGATATTTTCAGGCTTCCCTGCCCCCCAAATGCTTTTCAGAATGTATGTATATAGGTATATGTAGCTTAGGCAAGTGATGGAAATGTGCTTACAACACTGATTAACAGGCTAGAAATGGAGTAAGCAAGCATTAAAATCTGATGGTTTGGATGGAACAGTAAATTTTAATTTTCTTTGAATATTTTAAAGCATAATGGTCCCGTCCAGCATCTTTGGATTGAAATTTCTCTTCCCAATAAAAAGCTGCAGTTTTATCAGAGCTTCCCTTTCACATCCTTGTTTGCTCATCTTGCTCACATGGCAGATAGGACTTTTATTTCAAATACATTTCAAAGGATAAAGATTTATCCTTTATTTTGCCCCTCTAGACCAGGGGTCTGCAACCTTAAACACTCAAAGAGCCATTTGGACCCGTTTCCCACAGAAAAAAAAACACCGGGAGCCACAAAACCCTTCCCGTGCCTGATTATTTCTTGAGTGGCCACAAAACTAGCATATGTAGTTCTGTTTTCTTCTGAAACTTTTCTTCGATTTATCCATGGTTTGCCTACCAGGGGTTGAAAAGCTCAATAAATCACGTGCTGGGGCGGGTGTTGCACATTGGCAGTTGTAACACATATTTTGAGTGAAAGGGAGCCACAGCAGAGGGATGAAAGAGCCACATGCGGCTCCAGAGCCACAGGTTGCTGACCCCTGCTCGAGACTGAATTGGGGACACCACAAAAGGCCTGGAGTTTGTAAGCGCCTTCTAGTTCAAATACATTCAGATTAAAACCCTGCAAAATGGTATTACTGTTAGTTGGCGATGGTTCTGGCTCTATTTTATCTCTGATCTTAGCTCTTGAGAATATTGCATCCTTACGGATTTGGGAGTTGTCTTGGATTCATGGGTTCTGCTAGAGCAGCAGGTGGAGATCACAAAAATGGTGCCAATTATGGGCCACCATGGACCAGAATGTCAGGACAACAATGATTCCTATTCACATGCACACTGCTGTAACATCCTCTGCACAGGGTTGTTTTGAAGATGACTTGGAAACGTCAATGGGTCCAACATACATGTGGTGGTTTTGGTTACTTATGAGGAACTGATTTAACAATGTTGCAAACACTGCATTGGTTATTGGTTTTCATCGGGATCTAAATAGTGTCAAAGCTTTGTGTGGCTTGCATCCAGATATGCACAAGTCCATTTCTGCTGCACATTCAGATGTCCCTCTGCAATCTTTAAGAAAAAAAATACCATCCCATAGGTGATAAAGGTAGTGGCTTTGGCAGCGTACCTCTGTGACTTCCCTTGCCCTTTAAAACACATGGCTATTCAAGGTAAAAACACTTTTGGACTTTTTAGGAAACCTTGAAACATTCCATCAAGAGTACTCAGGCTTCTTAATTATTTCTGATTACTATGTTGTTTTTATTGATTATTCTTGTAGCAAGTCACCTAGAGTCACGTATGTGAGATGGGCAGCTATATGAATGTAATAAAAATGAATCAAAACCACCTCAAATCCTTGTGAAGTTGGCAGTCTATACATTACTTTACAAATAAACTATTTCACCTTAAGTATACAAATAAATCATCGATGCTTGGGAACCCAAATACAAATACGTTCAATATTTTCTTTTGGGTGGTATCTAGTCACAGATTTTTTTAGGTTACAAAATCACTAGATTGATTGATTGGACTATGTTGATCCAAGTGACTAACTGAACCGAACAAATGACAGTGGAATTTTGGAACAAATGGCAGCATTTGGTATTTCATCTTTTCTTGACATAAGCTGCCTTAGATCTGATCTAAGTGGAATAAAGGAATAGCACTTTCTCAGTGAAATTGTGCAATTATCTTTCCCCCACTCCTCTAAAAAGCTTTGCAGTAGTTGCCATTTCAGTCAAAATAAATTCAAGCAGTTCCAGCGCATTTATTCAACTCTCCTTCAAATGTATTGTCTTTTATCATTACCACTAAATGCTGAAATTATTCCTGCTTCTCTCAGTAAAATGGTACTAGCCTTTGGGAAGTGCTGTAATGAGTTTTTGGGGCCTCCTGAGGATATATTTCCACAATGCCTTTTTTTTTTGTTGTTAAAATGTCAAAATTCAAAAAAAGAAAACAAAAACCAAGTCCTCATCAGTACTTCTCATTAGCATAAAGTGACAACTCCGTAAAATGTCTGTGGAAAAATCTGAAGCCTGGAGTCATTAGAAACAGAATGGAGGAGATGGATCTTTTGAATTTAGGAACATTATTCTTCCCCCCTCTAAACAACAGCATCTTTGGCTGTTTCCTAGTCAGCACAAATACTCCTGATATTGTTTACAGGATGCTAAGTTGCACGGTAGACAATTATATTGGTGCCTCAAGTCTTTTTGACATTCTTAACAGAAAACCTACAGCAATAGTGCTCCCATAATGATGTACTTCTTAAAAATCAATATTAATGCTCAGAGCTCAGCCCCTTACCCAATGAGAGTACTACCGAGGCTTTGTTTCATGTTTTTTTTCTGAACAGTTTTAAGGCCCTAGGAAAGATCTCTACATTTCATACCTTCTCCTCAGTGCTTGTAGTCCATCAAGATACAACTTTTTTGCGTCCCACAATTGCCTTTCTGCAGTTATTTTCCACCTGACAGTTTTAATTGCAGCACTTAACTTGTCCTGAATGCTGCTTCCTTTGTCCTTCCCTGCAACCCTTTTGTTCAGCAGTGCATTTGTGAAAGAGATTATTCCATCTTTTCCCCCCTGAAACTGGTGCACGAATCTTATCTCTCTCATACACAATGGGAATCGAGCAGGAAGGCAGGCTGGATCAGGAAAGATCTGCTTAATGTGTTTAGATTTGCCCAGAGTATGCAGTCTGCACAAGAAAAATACAAAGCAGTAAAGATGATATGGGAGAAAATTGGAGATTCAGTGTCATATACATTATTAATAACATGAAATGTTTAAGAAGATACAGGGGGAAATGGAGTGAACTATGAAGATTAGATACTAAGATACCCTACATCTATAGGTTGTTATAAGTAACATGCCTGGATTTAGAAGGAAAGCAAGATAAACAGAAAGAATAGCTTCTTATTTCTCAGCATAATTCAACAATATGACAAAGGGCATGGAATATTCAAGGATGTAACATTCTTGAGGTAAATATTTCAATCCGACAATGGCTGTCCATATTAAAGGAATGAAATGGCTAAGTTTTTATTTAGAGTTCAGATTATATGTCTACATCTGTATTCTCCAATTACATCCCTTTTTAAAAATTTTTTATTTATATGCCGCCCTTCTCCGGAGACTCAGGGTGGCTTACAATGCGTTAAGCAATAGCCTTCATACTTT
>JANHZT010001777.1:25024-35229 GCA_032468215.1 Stegonotus admiraltiensis | reverse complement strand
GTAGCTAGAAAATTAGTGGCAGGATTTCTATACGTGCAGGAAGATTGCAGAGGCTTTGCAATGACTTTGATCTGCATCTTATCAGAGCACATGATCAGGATCCTTTATTTCTATTCTTGGAGGATATACCCTTCATTAGCAAATAAAGTAAGGAAATACAAATAAAAGTCTTGGGAAACTTCTATGAGCTCCACTAAAAGTATAACAGTGATATTTGGACTAACAGCATTTTCTTTTAATTCATTATTTTTATATAGCTAAGTAATTTCCATTGCTTTATTTTTATTTATTCAACACACATTTATCCAAGAAAATTAGGAGGCGCACCTTTATTTAGCATTATGGTCAAGAGCAGGACAAAGTTATCATGAACATGGTTTTATACGCTCCTTTATTCAATCAGTACAACCCTGCCAGTGAGTAGTGACACTTTCCATTAAAAATTATCTATTATTTTGTGTGCAGTAGAAGTCATAGATTAAAATCTGTCAGTTATGAAAATAGCCTTCAAGCCATAGGTTATAAGTTTGTTTGTTTTAACTAACTGAAGTTTATTTTACACTAGAGAGCTGCATGACAGCCTGAAGCTCACATATACTGCTTCCCAGTCATACACATAGCTCTAAATTATGTTTTAATATAATGTCCTAAGTCAATTAGTATTACTTTCCAGTTTCTACATTCCAGAGGAAACTTTCCCCAATCTTGTACAAACCAGGCAGTATTATGGAAGAAAAAGCAGCTTTTTGCATAAATAATATTATTTCCCTTCCAATTGGCTCCCAGAAAAACCCATTACATCAGCACCCTCTCATTAAGTTAAAGGCAGCTAAATATCAATTATCTAGTTTTATTTGGATTTTCTTTTAATGTTCTCAAACACATGATCGAGAACATTACCACTATACGACCAACTGCCAGTATACAACAACCACTGAGTCCCTGAAATCATTATAAAATGAATAATTTTCAAACTTGTAAAAAATGGATCCAATCTAACAGATTATTATCAGCACATTATGCATGTTTACTCAGAATAAATTCCATTAAGCAGGACAAGTCTTAATCATAGTGTATATACAGTATTCATGCATATACTTCTCTAGGAGTAAATTCCACTGAACTCTGAGAATAGTCAACTTCACTATTTCAGTTTTAAGAAGACATATTCAGATTGCAGGTACATATCTTATTGCCTTCAGTAAAAAAGAATATTAAATATAGGAATCTCACATGGATTTTACAAAAGAAAACTTTAACAATGTAATCTTTTGGTGAGGCTGCATGTATTTAGATGTTTAGAAGCTAAAAAGAAAGTATCAGATGAAATAAAATGAACACTTTCCAAATCATTCTCTGATATCAAACATTTGAAAAGATAATTTAAGGTTAAAAAATAGACTAACACACATTCTTATTTGTTTCTTAATCTAACAACATAAAAAGAGCTATAGCATAAGATAAGTGAATACTTCGAAATCTGAGATCCAACCGGCTTTAAATTAAGCAGTTACCACTTTTCACAAAAAATAAAAAAATGCTGGATTAACATTGGGAAATGTCTGTCACCTTGCTGGATGATTAACAATTACTTCAGAATTTGAGTTTGAAGAAAGTCAAGATTACAGATGAAACTTCCTTCCTTTGCGTGTACTTATAAAGGCTTCAACTGAATGCACACATCCTATTTTTTCAGCGAGGCTTATTTCCAATAAAAAAATAAAGAGCTGCAACTTTCAAGAGTTTACCTGCTGCATAGACTTCTGCAGCCAATAGGGAGGTTAAAGGTCTTTTTCTGAGCCATCTTTCCTCCACATTTCTGTGCCTAGCACTTAAAAGATTTACGAAACATAAATATGGTTGCTAATTACTTCATTAGTGTAATGTGTAGTTTTGTTTTCTGAGTGGGCTCATATTTCTGAAGGCTGTTTACCTCCTGGGAAATACTACCACAAAGATCTAATTCAGATAGCTTTTGTGAACAATTGTGGTTAAATATTTTGCATAGTTAAACAGGCTCCATAGTATCTTGAAAAAATGCTGGCACTACTGGAGGAATGTTTTGAAAGCTACAGTTTTGGATGGAAGCCTTGGCATGAACTCAGAAACCTTCCCTGGCAAATATTCTGATTTATTTCCTTTCAGTAAGTATTTTGAGATTGCATGTTTGTTTAGCACTTTATGGATGTATTCACACAGCATATTTACCCAATGATACCTGAGCCATGGTTTATTCAATTCACTCAATGTTCTGATTCTTATACATCACTGAATTAGAAGCTAGCCATATAGGGTGGATTGACCCAACATGCGCCTGATTAATCTGTGATTTTTTGAGTCATGAGAACCCAATTTAAGAGTGAAATGCTGGCTTAAAAAAATTCAAGTAAGATATTCCCAGTCTGACTCTCACTTTTATCATGAATATACCAGGTAGATTTAGCAAGCCACTTTCAGTTACAATGCACCTATCTGAAATAGCAGTAGATAATATTACTAATGCACTAATTTAATGACTTGAGCCGTGGTGGTGCAGTGGTTAGAGTGCAGTAGTGCAGGCTACTTCTGCTGACTGCTGGCTGCCTGCAATTAGCAGTTCAAATCTCATCAGGCTCAAGATTGACTCAGCCTTCCATCCTTCCGAGGTGGGTAAAATGAGGACCCAGATCGTTGGGGGCAATATGCTGACTCTGTAAACTACTTAGAGAGGGCTGTAAAGCATTGTAAAGCAATATATAAGTTTAAGTGCTATTGCTATTGCTATTGTTGCTAGAATCACAACTAGATAATTTAGTTTATGTACTAGAGATGTTTGAAACTTCATAAAAATATTCATAATCATTTCCAATAGTTTAACAATAGTGTGTAAGGGAGGGAGATGGGCAGTTAAGAAATATAAAAATAGAAAATAAAGTGGGCTATACCGTTATGAATAAATGGAACCCACAAAGGGTGGGAGCAGAACACATTCTTCTCCTGGCTTCCTATGCTCCATTGGTTTAATTTGCCCCTCATATCAACTCTGCTAATAGGAAAAGTGTCTCTACAGGCAGCATAAAAAAGCCAAGATGGTGTCCACAATCAAGTTCAAAGTTTTACCCCTTTTTAATGTATTATGCATGAAAGAGAGATGAAACATCAATCTTGCAGTTATGGTTGCCATCTTGAATGTTTACCGCATGTGCATGTGCACATGTATGTGCGCGCGTGCACACACACACACACACACACACTGTAGATGGCCCTGTACAGGAAGATGAATGATCAGGGAAAAACAATCATCAAGCAACGAAGGATGGAGAAAAAGCAGATTTAGCCCCCATTCTTCTAAGTTCCACTTTGTAAATAAGGTAGATTCTTGACCACTTTTATACCTAAATTAATGACTGCAACTTTATACTCTTTCTGACCCTTAAAACCCCCAGAGGCACCCCAAATAGTTCTAAATGTCAACAACATTTAGCCATTGATCTGCTAAGTTTCAATAACAATTTTTCAGGACACTTAGGGAGGTATGGAAGGGGGAAGGGGAAATGGGAGTACTTTGCTTCCCAAAGATCTCCTATTCCCCTTTCCAAGGTTAAATCTCCACCAACCCCCAGGAAAAGGGAAAGTCCATGGACACCAACTGCAGCCCTCTATCAGCCATCTCATGCAAAGTTGTCTATCAACAGGGCTTAGTCCAATATGTGAACCAGTCTTATTCAAATTAGTTACAAACAAAGCTTCATGCTCTGCACGACATGTTTGCCAGGATAAACACAGCTGGTGTGAAGATACAGCATGGAACCCAATTTTCCCAAGCCACTGGATTACTTAATAAGGTATTCTAATTAATTACGGAAGGAAGTCTTAGGGACAGAAGGTTTAAAGTCTTAACACTTCTAACTTTTGCCAATTCAAAATGCTATTCACACAGAGTTGGCAGATAAATTAAACCCTCACTGTTCAAGTTTAGCTCCATTAGGTGAACATAGCAGTAGAAGCCAGCAAAAATGTCAAACCCCACGTAACTAAAGGCCTACTTTAAGCCAGTCTCTGCAACAGATGAGAATCATCTAAAAGTGCATCTAGGACATTTTAGGAGAAGAAAACCTATTAGGAGTAAATAGATTTTCTATTCATTTTATTTATTTACATATTTGTTAGATCTGCCTTTCCTCAGGAGCTCAAGGTAGTCTACCTAGAATTGCATCCTCTTATTTTTTCCCTGTAACCATCCTGTGGGTAAGGCTGCATCATGACAAAGTGACTGGCCCCAAATCATCCAGTCAATTTCCAAGGTAGAGAGTAGACTTGAACCACGGACTCATCAACCCCAGCTCAACACCTTCATCAAAACACAACCCTGACATTTGTACGAAATTAATTAAGAGAGGAATTTTATTTGCTTTCATCTCTTCAAAATCTCTGAAGTCTTTTAAGAAAAATTTACAGGGACTAAAAAAAGATGCTTTTTAAAAAAACAAAAACAAAATGAATTTAAATTAAAGCCAGTGTAGCTTTTAAAATGTCAGAGGGCATTTCTTGCTTTTGATTCATACGGAGCTTTCTCAGAACTAAGTTGTATTCTATTAACAGAAAGCATTGATGTGAAAACAGTGTAGCAGAGCTGAGCTGCTAATCAACAGAAAATATGCTGATAAAAGCTACAATTAATGTACAGCTCTCAAAAGAACACAGATGCAGAGAATCAATTGTGATATAGGAAATCATCAAGCTGAGTGAAGGGTATATTGCCCTGATAATGAAGCCAATCATCCTTGGGTGCTCTTGAAGATGTCCCTCATCAGCAAGACTCCCATTAATGAATTGAAACAGACTTTTGCTGTGGACTGACAGCAATGGCAGTTTTTATCAATGTAGTTGTAATCTATTGCCAGTGCTTCTCCCAACAAACCTTTTCTACTTTTTGGGTTCATTCCCATCCATTCATCATTCCCTAAGTACATTTCAGTTCCATCTGTGAAGCGGGCAAACAGCCTTCCCAAGGGAGCCCTCCCAGCTGCTCCCCCCTTTTGTCTTTTCACTAATGCTGACAGGATAACAGCTCCCTAATTTAGAACAGCTCTGAGGACTGTCAGTGTTTTTTTAAGCCCCCTTAAAATTCTTAAGGGAGAAAAAGTCTTTCGTATCACTAAATTCCTGGATGTGACAGCTTCTGCCACGTTTGGTGCAAATTCATGGAACCATGGAAGTTGCTGAATTTAATATTTAAAAAATTGTGATATTAATGTGTAATATTAAACATGTATCTTTTGCCCTTCTATACCTATAATAAAGTGAACCCGGGTCAGGACAATTCTTATCTATCCAAGCTATCTTTGTAGGAATCTCTTTACCTCCCATTAATTCTTTCTACAACCAGGGTTAATAAACTCATCCTCGGCTGAAATAATATTTCCCTTTCTTTCCCTTTCTGGATTTTAAGTCAAGGTCCAAGTTTGCTAATGAGTGCTTATAGGTGACTGTAGTACATTTTGGGCATGTATGACAGACTTGAATTTTCATCTAAAAACAGATGGCAATACATAGCCGACTTTGGCTGATCTAGAAATCTAAGCATGGCTGGCTTTAGTTTGTTCTAGATGGCTGAGGAACATCTGGGAAATATAGGGATATAGCCTAACTGAGGGGCGGTTGTAATTCATTTCTTCTAACTTGATCTTTTCCAAACTGGTCCCACTAGGTATGTTGGGATTACAACTCTTAAACCTCCAGCTATTCTAGGAACTAAGAACTGTGATTGTAATTTGGTGGACATCAGTTCTAACCACTTTTAATGAACAAATCATGCCAGATGTTAACACTAATCCTATGAAACTTGTACCTGTCATAGTCTCCATTGCACAAGGCTCGCACAGGGATAGCGAATGACTGCCATACTGGATTCAGAGTGTTCTTCACCACTTCAGTTTTATGACAAATGGTAAATCTAGCAAGATACAGAACGTCTGTTTAGTTATAAGTTAATTATCAGAAACTGAAGAATGCCTTGGGTTAAACAACAATAAAGAAGAAAGAAAAATCTCATTGTTTTTGTTTTTGAAATATGCTTCTACAAATCACCATGGATGATGAAAATTGGCACTGGGTTGGATCAAGATAAAAATGGATTACTTTAATAGCTGTAAACACTGGCATTCTCCAAGCACTTGCAGCAGAAATAAGCACCAGCTTCATGCAATATTAGCTAACATTTTTCACAGAGGATATAAATATTTTCTATTAAAATTATACTTTTATTAGCACAAGTAGTGCAATATCCATTCCCACAGAGAGAAAACTTGCTGAAAGCAGAACAAACTATATTGGAAACCAGTTTAAAGCAATAAACAGCAAGATATGGCAATATCTCTAGAAAGGAGAGGGGGAATTTTTTTCCAGGCAGGGCCTGTGTTTCTAAGAAATAATCTGCTGGGAGCCATGTTCCAATAATGACTGGAGCCAAAATCGGGCAGATTACTCTTTTCTTCTCTTTTTCTATTAGCTCAACTTTCCATGATGTCTGTCCTTGCTCCCACCCAACCTACGGCTGGAAGGACAGATCACTCTTGCTACAGATTTAAAGTGACTCTTTTGCAAAGATCGTCTAATGTTTAAGGCTACATGACTCATAGACATGAATTACAGGGGTGAAATGTAAAATTTGTTACTACCGGTTTTGTGGGCGTGGCTTGGTGGTGGTGGTAATGTGACTGGGTGGGCATGGCCAACTTTTTTTTTTAAAACTTTTCAAAGCATTTTTTCTACAACCCCTTCGGCCAAAAAGGTTGCAGAAAAAGTGCTTTGAAAAGCCTCTGTGACGATCAGGCAACTCAGCTGCGACCGTCAGAGGCTTTTCAAAGCATTTTTTAAACCACCTCTTTGGCTGAAGAGGTTGGAGAAAAAATGCTTTTAAAAGTAAAAAAAAAGCCTCTGATGATCGTGCGGCTCAACTGGACATGGGGGTGGGGGGCAGGGATTTTTGCTACCGGTTCTCTGAACCACCCGCTGCCATCGCTACCGGATCGAGCGATCCGGTCCGAACTGGGAGCATTTCACTCCTGATCTGTATGCTTTTTCTTTTACATATCCGTGACGTGTAAAATATCGGTTGTGAACAATTCACATAGTTCAGATCAATGTATTTGCAGAAAAAAACATAGTTATACCCCTCCTAGCAGGACTTGCTATGCCTTCATAGGCAGATGGTAGAAACCGTGATAATTCAGCATATGTCACAACATTGTCATGTAAATTACGCAAATTATGTGATTCTTGGTGATGGCATCACATGTCCACTGCCCTTTCCCCCTGCAGGCACCCCTGTGTACATTAGGATATATTTATTAAAATTACGCCTCCATCTTTTAGTCAGGAGTTCAAGTATCTTACACAGCACTTTTTTCTTCCTATTTTTCTCCAGAATGAATCTGTGAGATGGATTGGGCTGAGGAACTGGCCTAAAGTCCCCCAATAAGCTTCTTTGGGGACTGGAACCTGAGTCTCCCTAGTCAGTCCAACAATTTGACTAAACTAAACAGATTACCTAAACAGATTCAGAATTGGAAGGGACCTTATAGGTCATCTAGTCCAACCACCCCCTCCACTCAAGCAGGAGACCCTACACCATTTCTGAAAAATGGCAGTCCAATCTTTTCTTGAAAGTCTCAAGTGATGAAGCTCCCACAACTTCCCACAATTTAACCCAGTGTTTCTCAACCTTGGCAACCTTAGGCTACATGGACTTCAGCTCCCAGAATTCCTCAGCCAGCATGAATTCTGGGAGTTGAATTCCATACAGCTTAAAGTTGCCAAGGTTGAAGAACACTGATATCGGTGCTATAGCACACTAGCTCTATTTATATAGCTCACAAATACAACATTTGGGACCTCAGGGCCATGTCCCCCACCAAAAACCTTGGGTTCAACCCAGGGGCGGGTTTCAAAACCTGTCACTACTGGTTTGCTTGTAGGCGGCTCGCTTGCTCACACGATGCTTCTGCGCAGAAGCATCCAGGTGGGTGGGTGGAGGCTCCTGTAGCCGCCGCTACCAGTTCACCCGATCTGGGGTGAACCGATGGCAACCCACCACTGGTTCAACCTCCAGAGAACACCATAGTTGTCATCAAGTTGCATTGTTTAAGCCAATAATGTTATATATACAGCCTGGAGAGTAATCACACCAATTATATTTCATTATAATTATATTCCAACACAGCTGATCTTAAATCCAAGTTCATTTTTCTCCCCCCCCCCCACCTTTAGAGTAGAGTTCCTGCAATGCCAGTTAAAGCCAGGTGTTGCCCTTAGTTTGGGGGCGGGGAATGTACTTTCTAATAGAGCTGGAAAAATTATTCTCTCCAGACATATTTAGGTATCATTTCCACTGCTACTCAAATAATAGATAAACCTTAAAATTATATGTTTCTATGGCTAACTAAATGCATAAATCATGCAGATTTTACTCCAGTTCTTTCCGAAATGTTTTTGAACAAGCATTTAGTCAATCTTTTCAATTATTCAATGGCCTTTTGTGTCTAACTGCTGTATTTTTTTCAGGATCAGTGAACACCTGACCGTATCTGGTAGTTCTCAGGCAGCAGAAACCAACTTCTGATAGCATTTGACATGACAATAGTTAGTGAACCATAATATTTGGAGAATGACATTTGACAGTCGGACAGTTCCCAGAAGTCAATCCAAGAAAACACTGACAAGTGGATGTGGAATATGAGTAAATATTTATTCCGGTGCTGCGCATTCAGTTTATTAGGTGTGCAAAAATAAAAGGCATTTAATTCTGAATGTCGGTGTAAAGTTTGCTCCCTCACTAACAAACGAAACCCTGCAGGCGTTGGAGATTTGGAATGTTTTTGTTATTTCCTGCTCTTCGTGTGATTGAACCTAAGTAATTTACGTGCAATCTAATTAAGCTGAGATGTACTAGTCTTACATTGACATGAGGTAATATTTGATCAATGGTCTGCAAGAGCACTTAGGCATCTGAGAACCTTCAGTCATGCACACACACATTTAAGGCTGGACTTGGAGAAAATGGTGACTGCAATGCCAGAACGCTGCCTGTTTTCTAAATGCATTCCTGATGGCAGATGCAGATTGGGTTCTCCAAAGATTGACATTCAGCTGTCTCCTTTGGAAATGGAGACCCTCTATTTTGTTCTTTGTCAGTTCACTTCTGTGATTTCTTAGAACATCTGGCCAGCTGCTCTGGGTGATCAAAATAGACTAGTTGGATGAGTGACACAACCTAACATAACAGTTGGATTGCTGTGGGGTGTTTTTTTTTTTAGGCAAATCTGCTGCTCACAGAGACGAGCCCTGTTGAAGAGTTTGCCTGTACCTTAAATGTAGGCTTATTGTAACCTTGACTATTTTATCCCAAGCCACTAGAACTGATTTCTAGCTCAGTGTATTTTGCTCAGCGGGTCTAGTGAGGTGCTAATTAAGGGCTTGTCAGCTGTTCCAATACACTCTTCTTGCCAGCACTTAATATTTATCACCCCTTTCAAACCTTTGCAGCCAGAGGCACAGAGAATTGCTTTTGGCCAAAGAAGATGTGTGTGTGTGTGTGTGTGTGTGTGTGTGTATGTGTGTGTGAACTGTTGCAACCAAGTGAAAGGGAAAGGAAGACGTTGTTTTGCTGAAGGGGAGATATTTCTAAAATTCCAAAGAGGTCAGGGAAGGGATATGCTTTAAACTTTATTTTATTTATTTATTAGTTTTGTCAAACATGTACAAGATAGCAGGTATGTGTATGTACATGGATATGAATGAAGGAGTGAATACAAATAAATGGGGACAGTAGGACAGGGACGGTAGGCATGCTGGTGCACTTATGCACGTCCCCTTTACGGACCTCTTAGGAATGGGGTGAGGGCAGTTTAAGGTTGAAGCTGTGAGGGTTTGAGGCTGTAACAATGGAGTTGGGTGGAGCATGTGAGGGATCTCATGAAGATCGATGGTTTGTTGAGGGCGCTTCCAAGAAAAGGTAGCACACAAGGATGCAATCAAGTTAAATCTTTATTTAGAAGTAAAGTAGAGAAATAAGTCCCCTGGCATGGAGGCATCCATACCTGGAATGAGCCCATGGATCAGTTCCATAAGGAAGTAGAGCAACAGCCAAAGAGCAGCCCCTGTGCAGGGGTTCTTATAGGGGCCCCTGGCCCCTCCCTTACCCATGTGAGTGAGGGGGCTGGAGG
>JANHZT010001777.1:3654-15409 GCA_032468215.1 Stegonotus admiraltiensis | reverse complement strand
CATGCGCATTAGAGTATAAATCATGGGTTAGTCAGTTATCAGTGTTACTATAGAAATCTGGCTGACGTCCACAGTCAACTAATGTAAAACTTAGTATAGCAGCCCAGCTGACAAATTCAAGAGCGTAGTGACACTGCCTTCCTCCCCCACCACCGCCTCTTTGTTCGGCTGCTTACCTTCCACGGCGGCTGGTCCAGAGCGGCCCCCAGCCAACCGCCACTGCTGGAAAGCTTTCTCTGAAGGCAAGCTGCTGCCATCGCCACTTTGTTCTTCACGTATGCACATCCCATTGGACTTGCAAAGCAATGGGATGCGCATGCGTGAAGAACATGGCAGCAACAAACATGGCGGCCAGGGCGAGGAAGTGGCGACCGGGCGACCGGTTCAAGGGCATGGCCAGCCAGCCATTGCTACCGGTTCTGTGAGCGACTAAAATTTTTTACTACCGGTTCTCCCGAACTGGTGTGAACCAGTAGCAACCCACCACTGCTGCAACCATCATAAATGTGAGACAGTTGTCAAGCGTCAGAATATAAATCACCTGACCATGGGGGATGCTGCAATGGTCACAAGGGAGAAAAATGGTCATAAATAAATTTTCAGTGACTTAGAACAGCTACAAAATGAACTGTTGTAAGTTAAGGACTACCTGTATTAAGTCGGGTGACAAGTATCTGGACGTGTGCAGAGAGCGCTGGATGGAAATATCTAGAAAGACCTAAATAAGGTTGGGCATGAGCCGCAGTGGCGCAGTGGTTAGAATGCAGTACTGCAGGCTACTTCTGCTGATCACTGGCTGCCAGCAATTTGGCAGATCGAATCTCACCAGGCTCAAGGTTGGCTCAGCCTTCCATCCTTCCGAGGTGGGTAAAATGAGGACCTAGATTGTTGGGGGCAATATGCTGATTCCATAAACCGCTTAGAGAGGGCTGTTAAAGCACTGTGAAGTGGTATATAAGTCTAAGCGCTATTGCTATTGCTATTAAAGGGTTACTGAACCTCTCCGGAGAGACATGTGACGTAGATGGTCTTATTGAATGCTGATGTCCTATTTGATCAGTTGGCCTAACTGTATTTCTAATTTTGCATTCTGACCTCCGCTGGGGTTCTTTCTTTGATCTGCAATTTTGGTTCCTTCCATCAACTTACTTTCTGATTTATCCTTTGATTCATTTCTATTTTCTGGATGTGACTTCTGGCTTGGTCTTCTGTATCTCTTCACCCCTGGTCAAACTGCTACCAGTTGTTCTACCATGACCAGCAACTTTCTGTAGCCATAACCTTAAATTTTCTTCCATCGGCACATACTAGTTTCCTTTAACTTTAATGAGTTGACCTGCAAGAAGTCCAAAATTGCACCGTAAGCATTAAAGCTAGCTATAAATTTTGTTTTACACTCCACACGTTTTCCCTGTTCTGCTTTTTTTTGTCAAGGATAGCTCCTTTTGCCCTATAGGTGACTGAGAGATCTGTAGAGGATTTTGCAGAAGGAAACCACAGCAAGAAAAACCTTGATGAAATGGCTTTATCAATATTGGTAATCAAATACACAATTATATTAAAAAATGAGGTTTAATCTATCTAATTGGATTGAATTGAATCCCTCTATGTCAGGGATCTCCAGCCTTGGCTACTTTAAGGCTTGTGAACTTCAACTCCCAGAATTCCTCACCTAGCCATTTCGCTAAAATTTGCACTTGGAAAATTCATGTTGGTTTCTCAAGGCTGCTAAGCCTATCATTATGTAATCAATCCAGCGGTGAAATGCTACCAGTTCGAACCAGTTTGGGCAAACCAGTAGTGGAAAAAAAAGCTACCAGTTCGTCCAAATCTGTATTTCCGATGATTGGCTGTGCTGTGCAATTTAAAATCAGTAGAAAGCAGCAAATCCTGCTTTCTAGTGAATCTAAATCACGCGGCACAGCTGTTTCCCCCCTTTGCTGTTCTACTTACCTTCGCAACCCTCCTTTTTCCACGTGAAGCACATGTTTGGTGTGTACTGTGCATGTGCATGCACGTGTGCAATGTGCGTTTGGTGTGCAATGCACATGTGTGCGCAGCATGCATTTGGTGTGCACCACACATTTGTGGCCAGCGAACTGGAGGCAAACGGGGGGGGGATTTGACCACTGAATCAATCCCCTAATGCAAGGCTGTCAAACTCGTGGCCTACAGGCTGGATGCATCACACATTGGCCATGCCCATGCCCAGTTTAGCAAAGGGGGGGAGTCACAATATGTTGTGTGATGCCGCTGTGATGACACAAATTTGACACTCCTGCTCTAATGCTATATTTATTTCCATGAAATGAAGTAATAAAGGAACATACAAAGCAGGGGTGAAATGCTCCCAGTTCGGACCGGATCGCCCAATCCGGTAGCGATGGCGGCAGGTGGTTCGGAGAACCGGTAGCAAAAATCTCTGTGCTCCCTCCCCACCATGCCCAGCTGAGCTGCACGATCATCAGAGCCTTTTTTTTTAACCTTTAAAAGCATTTTTTCTACAACCTCTTCTGATGAAAAAATGCTTTTAAAAGTTTTTTTAAAAAAGCCTCTGATGATCACGCGGCTCAGCTGGGATCATCAGAGGCTTTACAAAGCATTTTTTTCTGCAACCTCTTGGCCAAAGAGGTGGTAAAAATGCTTTTAAAAGCCTCTGATGATCCCAGCTGAGTTGCCTGATCAACAGAGGCTTTTCAAAGCATTAGAAAAAATGCTTTGAAAAGTTAAAAAAAAAAGTTGGCCACATGCACCCAATCACATTTCCCCCACCAAGCCAGGCCCACAGAACCGGTAGTAACAAATTTTACATTTCACCCCTGCGAAAGCTCCATTTCCATAAAGTGAAGCAGGGCCACATAACTCAAACTTGGTTTGACTATTGAGTGCCTATGTTAGATGGGGATAGTAGGTTTTATACATAGTGAAAAGCGTGTTCTTTTGTATTCTATTTATTAATTATTTTAGTATTGTATTGTTTGGATTCTCTTATAAAATGTCTCAGTAACCCTGTACTTCTTTCAGGGAACTCTGGTAGGTGGATTAAATAAACTAAGACATCCAAAGCGTTTAGCTTTTTCAAGCATTGGACCTATTCTTAGCCCCTTTGAAATATTGGAGGCATTTCTAGGGCTTTTAATTACTCTACTATTGATGGTTGACTTTATGTGTGTTTCTATGTGGAATTGGGTTGTTGCCTTGCTACAAGCTATCATGGACATTATGCCCACAGTTGACATTGTAAAAGCATCTTAAATATTACAAATTAAAATGAGTTCTTTCAAACATTAAATATGTTCAAAGAGAGTATAAAAATTGAGAACCCATAAAGATTTTTTTCCAAATTAAAACCATATGAGAGTTTGGGGCAAATTAAACCACTGCCTGAATGTGTAGCAACAAAACTGAAACATTTATTGGAATGCTCGTATCAAGTTGATAATTGAGAGATAGAACTCAAGATAGAACAAAGCTCAGAAGAAAAGCAATTTACCTGAAGCCCTCTTTTTTCTTTTTTTCTTTTTCTTTTTAAAAAAGTGTCAATTTTATGATTTTGTCCATTTAATTCCACATAGACAGATGATGGATAATGATGGCTGAAAATGGATTTAATCTTCAGAGCTAATGACAAGTCCATTTGTTCATGGAGTTTGGAAATTAGAAGTATGACAGTGAATAACTAATATGATCTTTCTCAGGCCAGAGATATAAATCAAATAAAGCCCTAAATTATATCAAAAGGATTACCCTACTTATGACTCTTATTATTTTCATTCACCAGTATATGAAATAAGGATTGAGTTTAGAAAAATGATATAGTTATACATATAGATTCAATTAATAATGAATGGAAATATGAAAATATTTTACTTCTTGTTCTATGTAGCGATTGATGCCTAATAATCACAGCTCCAAACTCTAAACTCTCTTCATAGTCAAAGTTAGAACTAAGATGGTCAATGTAAACCATTTGCATTACTTTCATAGGCAAAGTTTGGTTTTAAATATCATCCCTCATGGATGGCAAATGGAGGGGTGGACTCAAAATCCTGGTTTGTGGTAATGGCCACCAACTGTGATGAGTTTTTCCCATGTATCAATTTGAATGTGGCCCAGCAGGTGGCAGCACATAGCCAGATTTGGTTGATCTCAAACCACTAAGAAGAACTGGATGCAATTAATTCTTGGATGGGAGACCACTAGAATGTTTTGAGATCCCACGCAAAATTAGAAAGTCAAAACATTCCTCAAAGGAAACAATGGCTAGGAGCAGAAACTATCTGGAGTTGTCAATGTGGTAATATGACCTTAACCAAATCAAGGCAACTCTAATATTATGTGCTGGTTTATTGCAGTAAACTTTGCTACAATTTTGGATATCATTCCTTATTGTTTACTTTCTGCCTTATGTTTCATCTATATTGCCTTTCGCCACCACTTTTCTTTAAAGGGCATCTTTTGATCTGGAGCTGTCCAAGTCAAAGTTTCTCAGAATGATGGAAAGAGCCTTTTTGCTCATTCATTCATATTATAAGGCTGCCACTCTGGTGTATGTGCGCGCGCATTAAACTTGTGTTATATTTCTATATCATAGAAAGCACTGTCATACAATCATAGGGTTGTAGTTGTACATAATATGTATTTGAAGGGAAGCCAGTATCAATCAGCCTGTCCACACATATCAGCATGGGTGACTTCCAGTCAGAATAAGATAACTTGCCACAGCCAACACGCCACAGCCAATTCGCCACGGTCAACTGACCATGGCCAAGTCACCACAGCCAACTCACTGCAGGACAACTCGCCCCAGGACAACTCATTGCATGACAATTAAACAATTCAATTTAATTATTTAAAATAACTAAAACATTATTTTAATTTTCGTCATTCACATTTTATTTCGTCCCTCCCTTGCCATCTTTTCTTTAATGATTCTATTCCATCATTTCTTCAACGTTAGTGTAACTCTTGTTTACGGTGAGTTTATCTGTGATAAGTTAGCCGTGGCAAGTTGCCCCATGGCGAGTTGGCCCTGGTGAGTTGGCCACTGCAAGTTGGCTGAGGCGAGTTGGTGTGGTGAGTTGTTGTAGACCTTCCAGTAGCCCATACTTTGTCTTTTCCTTAGAAGTAAGATTCAAGAGATATCCATGTTTGTTTACTATATTTCAGCTTTGTGTTGCTCATTTAACAAAAGAAGAACAATTTAAGACCACAAGGAATTTTAAATCAACCTTAGAAGATATTTTGTTAATGTTATTGTCTGGCAAAAATGCTCACCTCTGACATTTTTTAAAAGACAACATACATCTAGAATTGGCCACATGTGTAACAATCCACTTATTTGCCAAATATGTGTGATTATCCAGACAATTTTGTGAACATACATATTTAAATACTGATGACTCAATATTCAAGATCCAAGCTCAATCAAGACCCATACTGGGTGTTATGTATTCAGGAAGAAGAGGCCCAACAGATTTGACATTACCTGCTTTGAATATTAAATAGGAATGGTGAGATGTGCCTTTCCCTCCCCCTTCTCTCCACGGTTTATCAATTGAGTTATGAGAACAAATGAGACAAGAGTTGTTGAGTTCTCACTAAAAATGAAAAGAATGATAGAAAGATCCAACAATAATAGGCTGAGCTTGCCAAGATCATATCTGAGCTGTTGTGGACTTGTCCACATTAATGATAACTGAGTTCTATTACATTATGTTGTGTGTAAATTCTCCATTAAAGCATAAATGAAGCACTCCATTAGCAAAATTAGATTACTTCAGTTTTTTTACTAATATTAATGCTAGACTCAGGATAACACTGTAGGAATTTTTTAAAAAACAAAAATTAAGTGGATATCTCATAATTCGGTAGGAAAGACTTCAGTTCTTCATGCAGTTTATATTGATAATTTGAAGGGGTAGAACGCACCAATTCTTCTCTGTTTTCTAATCTGCAGGAGAACTTAAATATGGCTTACCCATTAGAGACAGATGGCATAGGCTTCCCAGTTTTGGAATGTAATGTAAATGCTCCCATCCTGAAAAAAAGAATAAAACAGAGTTAAAATTATAATTTATTTATGTTATTCAATATATATGGCTGCAGAATTCACATAAGTCACTCTGGGGGTAAACACAGTTAAATATGTTAACATACTAATGCAAAATGAACATGAAAAACAGTATATGAGAATAAAACAAACAAGTAGTATTAATTTCCACAAATACCACTTTTGCTCTTTTCACTCTATAACACCTTGCATGGTTCCCCCCCGCCAGCCCATTCTCAACTAACGCATTATCATAACCTAGGGCTGGTTTGTTTTCTCATTTTGCATCAAGCACTGACTAAATAAACATTCAGCAATAAGATCACATGTAATTCAACACTATAAATCAGAGATTGTCAACTTCTTTTGAACCAGTAGGCATTTCTAACATCTGAAGAGCCCGTCATGGGTGCTCGCCTAAAATGGCAGTTGAAAAATGGTGAATTATCAAATGTGAATTTGAATTATAGGTAGTCCTCAACTGACAACCATAATTGAGCCCAAAATTTATGTTGCTAAGTGAGAAAGTTGTTAGTGAGTTTTGACCCATTTTATGACTTTTGTTGCCACATTTGTTAAGTGAATTAGTTAAATCAGGAACTCATCACCTGCAACAGAAATCCAGACATGAAGTTCCCTTATTGGATCTGTAACATCTCCCAGTATGCAGTTATATGAGGAACGAGGAAGGAGACTCTTCTGGCCATGGTGCCCTGAGACCTGTTTTTGTTCATGAGAACTCACCCTTCCAGATTCCCCTTCTTTACAAAGATCCCCTGAGATCACATGCAGCACAGAGATATGATAATGGTAGAATCTGCATGCCTGCCTTAATACACAACCTTGTATTAATACACAACCTTAATACACAACCTGCATGCCTTAATACACAACCTTGTATTGCATGACCTTGACAAAAGGTCTCAGTTCTAGAATGTAAGTTAGCAATGCTGGGCATTTTGCTCACAGCAGGAAATTAATGTTGCCAGTCGCATTACACCATTCAGCTATTCTGTATTCCCCTCTTTGATGAATTACTTATAGAAGAAAAAGTAGATTAGATACTGCAATGGCACTTCCATCTCCCCAATAAAATTTGGCAAGGCATGACAATTGCACCGTAAAAACCCGTGCAAGAAGCACCCCCAGTCCTTATGTATATGGGGAAAAGATAATCACTACAATACAGCCTGAATTTTCCACTCCAGCGTCTCCCCTGAGAGCAACAATGATACCTTCTAAATTTCCTTGGCATGGGGCCACAGCTAGAGAGACAGTGGCTAATTCCCTTCTTTCATTGATACAGTTTCCTTGACAATATTTATAGAACTTGACTGAGGTTTCCTCCTCCTCTCTTGGAATGTTCAACAGTTAAAGAGCCTTCTCTCTTGCTCCTCTGCTCATATATTCAGTTGAATGGGAGGCAACTAGAAAAAAGTAGTTTCTACAGTCAGTGGGAGTGTCTTCCTTTTATTCATTTGCAGGATTGGTTCAATAAATAGCATTGCACTGGAACTAACTGAACCATTGTTTTCTTCTAATGGTCAATTTAATCAATAGGTATGAATATTAGTTCAGGAGTGACAAACTCAAGGCCCACAGACCAGATCTGACCCATGGGGTGCTTAGGTCTGGCTTGCGGGGCCACCCTGGAAACAGTGAGGGACCGGCTTGTGGTGCCTCCGACAGCAAAAACGGGCTCCCAAGTTCCATTTCCAGCTGCGACAGCTCCTGCAACACTCTGCCAGCGAAAATGGAGCTCGGGAGGGCTGTTTTCACTGGCAGAGGGTTGCAGGAGGCTATCACAGCCAGAAATAGAGCTCGGGAGCCCGTTTTTGCTGGCAGAGCTTTCGGGCTGCCACAGGCACCCGACATGACTGACATCGAGCAGGCCATGCCCATTCCCATTCTGGCCACACTTACCCCAGCCGCCTGAGGTCAAACACAACCCTGATGTGTCCGTCAATGAAATCGAGTTTGACACCCCTGTACTAGTAGATAGGTACTATCTGGTAGGTGGCAGTCTCTGCAGCTAGCTACTAGGAACCTTCAGGTTTATTATATTCATAAGCTTTGCTTTCTCCCGGAGCTCAAGACAGACATGGTATTTCTCCTTCCCCAACTTTACACTCACAATAGCAACCCTTTAAGGTAGGCTAAGATGAGATAATATCTGCCCCAAAGTCACTTAATGAACTTCCATAGCTAAGGCTTGAATTTGGATCTCCCTAGTCTCAAGGTTATTTCATGCAATCTGCCAAACTATCCAGCTGCTTTATTTCTCCCCTTCATCTTTTGTTCTGCTCCTTCAGTGGCATAACCTAGTACTCAATGTTTCCTTTTCTTTCTCTCTCTCTGCAGTTTGAAAGTTTGGGGCTATGCAGGGATGGTACCATCAAGCATCACTACTGCTTATTTTACATATAATGTCAAGCGGTCCTTGCCAGCTGAAGTCCTTGCCCTTCAGATATGCTGAACTGTAAGTTCCAGAATTCACAGCTCACCTGACCAGTGGAAGTATTTATTTCCAACACATCTGGATAACACTAAATTGTGGACATGCTCTGAATCAAAGCTTTGTAAGCTTTAAGTCCACATGTTCTTCCCATCCTATTTCTGGTGGGGCAATGAGATGGAGAACAGCAGAAGCAATTCCTTCTGTATAAATGCTCTTAAAAGGTTTACTGAGCAGAAACTATGGTTTGTTCAGATATATCTTCAAATCTTCTCCAACTTGGGCAGCTTTCAAATGGGGGGCTTCAATTCCAGGAATTTATTCCAATGGCAATGCTGTCTATAGAAAATTTCAGAAGCGGAAGTCCACAAATCAGAGTGCAGTCAGTGTTGTTACCAGATTTTGAGCCCAGCAATGAGGAACTCAGGTTAGATGTATCTCAGATACCACAATGACTGGTAGGCAGCCTCTGCAAAATAAGCAACGTGGCTTTCCCCAAATAATGCTAATCCTTTATTTAGCAATATGGGAGCAAATTCCCATATTTTCAGCAAAAAAATGAAAATTTATCCAGACTTTGCCCAGTTAGTTCCTGTTACTGAGCCTCAGAGAGGCTTTCTGGGCCTCTTATTAAGATTGTGATCACCATGCTGCTTGAATAACGGCAGTGGCAAACGAGCAGAGATGACAGATTGCCCTAGCTGCAGTTACTTGACAGTGAAGCGTGGCAACCTTTCTCCTACCAGCTGGAGAGCACTGACTAACAAATTGCAGAGACAAAGGACATGGCTTAGCCAGCTGCCATTTCTCTAGCAAAAACTGAAAATTTATCCAGACCTTGCCATTAACTCATAAGGCTCAAACCAATTAGTCTTCAGTAGCACTGAAGGAACTGCTGAGAAAATGACTGGTCTACTGAACATCTCCCCAATTACCCACATCAGCTTTCTTCAAAGAGATGCCCTCCAAGTGGGTTGAACTTCAACCCCCCTGTAATCACCCAGCCAGACTACAGAAAGCTGTCCTACAGTGAAATAAATGAGTCTATTTGGGAAAGCAAATTCTGTCTGCCTTGTTGCAAATGTGTACATATTAAGGATCTGGTGAACTGTACATGCAGGAGGAAGGCCGAAGAAGCTCATCTTAAGTACAGACAGACTTCCTGCAGAACTGGGCTCAGGAAAGAAGAAAGGAACAGGTTCTGAAACACTAAAGCAGGGAAATGGCTAACTCTAGAAGAGGGGAAAAAAAGAAAGAAACGGATCTGCAGAAAATATAAAAAACAATTTCAGGTGCAATCAAGATAAGCTATGTGAAAATGGTTGACCAGATTTTTCCTAGGCTTCCTTTTTCACAGACTGTAAGGACAAGTTGAATTTAATAAGTCAAGACAGAGGAAATCAGTCACAGCTGATTCCTGATAATGCACTGAATGCTTTCAAATTTCCAATGGTCACCATACAAAGGGTCACTTAAAATTAGTGCCCCAACACTATGGAAGTAAGCTGGCAGGGACAGCAAAGAATAATGATTCCTTATTATAAATGGAATTTTCCCTGCTTGCTCCACATTTTTACTGAGTCAGTGCAGGCTTAAGGGTTGCTTCCTTCATCTGTTTCTCTCTCATACATAAACAGATTGTTTAAGAAATCATTATCTGAAATTCATGCCCTTTCCTCATTTTGGCCACAGTGATAGACTGGATTCTGTCTTGGCCATTGCTAAAAGAACCCCTCATCAGTGGATTTCCCTGCTTCATTCTCCTACCAGGAAAGCATGAGCTAATTGCTTTTATGGCTCTTCCAGTTGCTTGGGCTAAAATGAGAAACTTGGCAAAATCTTGTCAATTTTATTTGGGAGGAAGAGAAAGAAGGAAGGCCAGACTTCACCAATCAACCTTTGAACCTGTAAAAAGATGAAAGAAATCCCCACCCCCACAGTTCAGCTTTTCAAGGGAGGCATCCCTACGCAAAATAGGCATTGAAACCCTGGTGGTTCAGTGGTCAGAATGCAGTATTGCAGGCTAACTCTGCCCACAGCCTGGAGTTCAGTCCTGATTGACTCAAGGTTGACTCAGCCTTTCATCCTTCCAAGGTTGGTAAAATGAAGACCCAGATTGTTGGGGTCATGATACTGACATTATAAATCGCTCAGAGAGTGCTGTAAAGAGAGCAGTATATCAGTCTAAGTGCTATTGCTACTATGGAGCAGGCTCATGGAAAAATATTTCCCAAAGCACCCACAGTCAATTGGAACAGAGACATTTGTACACAATGAAATGAAGTATAGCAGGTCAACCAGATAGCTCAACTTGCACCAGCAGAAGACTATGAACATCTCTGGTGGTGGCTTATTGTCCAGCAACCTAGGGCAGGTTAAGGACATCATCCACTTATACCATTTGACACAATCGGTAGCTCATCTTCATGCTGGAGCAAGCATAAATTGTGAATCAGCCCTATGCAGCCATTATTGTATGAAATAAATATGAAGTCCAGAGAGATTTCAAGGTGGTCATAAGTATGTTAAGATCTGGCATGCACAAGAAGAAAATATAAAGAATCTAAACATCTGCCCAAGAAAGAGCTAATGAAGGAGATCCCACATCATCATATTTGATATGGGAACCAGCTACAGAAGCAACCAGAATTATCTCCCTTTTTCTGATTGCCTAAAGAGGAGCTGACAGATCAATTCCATGTCTACGTTCATCCTCAAGGCATCCTGAAAAATTAAGCCCTGAGGCTGAATGGTGCCCCCATCCCACATGGCTCTTTTGTAGTCTTCATGAATACGGCTTCTTTCCCTTTGAATGATGGGAGGCAGAATTCTTTCACTACTACATCTGAATTCAATGGACATGAACATTGCACAGGGCAGCAATCAGCTAATAATCAAGGATAGCTGTGAAGAATTATCTGCATAATGAACATGAGATTCCAATAACAAATAACTACTCTGCAGAGAAGTTGTGTTTTGTATGTATATCTTGTGTGTGAAAGAGAGGGGGAAGGACAGAAATGTACAGTTGGATGGATGAACTTAAGGGATAGCTGAAGGAGATCAGACCATTTTGTCCCAAACTTTCAAAAGATTGCTTAAAAAAAGGAAACTGAAAAAAATAATAATCTTAAGAGGAAATAATCTTGAATTAACTTAGCCCAAACCATACTTTTTTTTTTGCTTTGATTTATATGCCGCCCTTCTCTGGAGACTCAGGGCGGCTTACAATGCGTTAAGCAATAGCC
>JANHZT010001776.1:536380-547935 GCA_032468215.1 Stegonotus admiraltiensis | reverse complement strand
GCAATAAGCTGACTTTGTATAAAATATACAAAAGTATGAAGGCTATTGCTTAACGCATTATAAGCCACCCTGAGTCTTCGGAGAAGGCGGCATATAAATCAAAATAAAAAAAAATTACTCTTTGGCATTAAAAAGGAATATTCAAAGCTTTCAGCAGGCATTTGTAAATCCCATAAAGAAGTCTGGTCCATGATTTCTTATCATAGCTGTTCTATGTCCAAATCCTTTTCTTGATTTGTCTTTTGTATTCCTGTTTTAGTAATCTTAATTTTGTTTCCATGCCTTCAAACTCTGTAATGTTTATGTCAGGTAAACATTTTCTTAATGTTTTTCTCACCTAATTTTATCTACTGAAATCTGTAGCCTTTCTGAGATATTATCAATATTTCAGTCCATGTATTAAAAAACTCTTTTAAGTTAAGAAAAAATTATACCTGGCTTACGATTTTAACTCTGTTCTCCCTGGTCTTTTAATCATCAAGCCTTAATGCCTAATATGAATTTAGTTCCATTTCAGTAATTTCCCCTAAATATCGTATTTCATTTTTTTAAAATTTTAAAGCAAAAAATAACTGATATTCCAATAACTGTCTTTTGTCTCCCAATCTGTTTTAAACTTTCTTAAAATACTTTGCTTTTTGCTTTTTGCCAATTGCATATTATTTTTAATTAAGTATGTTTAAAAATTTTCAAATTCAAAAAAGAAGATAAAACTGACCAGCTGTCAAATTAAGCTTGCTGTTTTGAGAACCTCTGATAATTATAAAGTGATTAAATTCAACATTTCCAAACATAATTAGATAGTGAGTTTGGCTGGCTTAGTGTCCTTATGAAATGTTCTGCCATTGCTGAGAGCAAAGATGTTGTCTCTCTTGGCTCCTGGTGCTCAAACCCACAGCAGAAGGCTGTTTGTGAGTAGCTGCAATTCAGACACTTGTAAACAATCTCCCAATCTCTATCTTTGGAAAACCAAAAAACCCAGTCTAATTGCCAGGCTTCTATCCTTCACAAAGATTGTCATCTCTGATTTGTGGAGACATCTTTAGTTAGCCATGACCAGGGGTGAAATGCTACCAGTTAACTCCGATTCGGGCAAACTGATAGTAATAAAAACTACCGGTTCGGATGAACTCATAATAAAAAAAACTACCAGTTCGGGCAAACCGGTAGTTTAAAACAGGAGTCCCCAACCTTTCGGACCTCAGGGACCACTAAATTCATAATTTTAAAATCCATGGACCACTAATATGATCTGCCTAATGACCGGCTGGGTGGGCGTGATTAGGTGGTCATGTGACTGGGTGGGCGTGGCCAACTTGATGTCACTTGCATGTAGGGGCACCTCACCGGCCTCTACTCTCCCCTCCACTCCCAGCCACTCCTTGCCTGCCCGCCCAGGCTCCTTAGGGCCCCAACAGGAAGCAGCTGTTGGAGCTAAGCAGCCACCAGGAGAAAGTTTTGGCAAAACAGCTGGCTCAGTTCAAATTGGATCTGACCGAGAAGGAGGCTCAGCAGAAGCACCTCCCTGAGGACTAGGAGCATAGGCTTTCCAAGCAGAGGGAAGACCTGCGGGAGTGCAAGGCCAGGTACCGGCGCCTGGAGGCTCAGCGGGCTGAGATGGTCAGCCAGTTCCAGGCCATGATGCAGTCCCACTGGAACGAGGCTCTCCGGCTCTTCATCACCAGCAGCACTTCCCTCCAGCCTTTGCCCAAAGCCTTGCACCAGGAGGCTGAAGCAGAACCCCAAGTCGGAATTTCTGCCCCCCTCCGACCCACACAAAAAGACCCCGAACGAAATCCTGCTTTCTAGTGAAGCTAAATTGTGCGGCACAGCTGATCCCTCCCCTCACTGTTCTACTTACCTTCCCAAGCCTCCTTTTGGTGTATATTGTGTATGTGTGCGTGCGCAGTGCACGTTTGGCGCGCAGTGCACATGCACAGCTAGCAAACCAGTTCAGATTTCACCACTGGCCATGACACACACCAGAAGCCACTTATTCTGCTTGATTACTGATTACATATTTTGCACCACTTATTCTGGGTTTTTTTACTGAATTATGTGACACCACTGTATAATATTACATAGTGTATTTAATGTGTAACAATGCATATTACCTAGAAAAGTATGGTATGTCAGGTGATATACTAATTTTAAATACATTCCATTGTTGGATTAGAATCCAGATTAGACTAGTTTGATATAGATGCTGCCTTATCTTTGAATTTTGTAAAAATAGTTATATAATGCCATTCAAAGACCGGATTCCCACCCTGTACTAGGTCATAATGTTATTTTGAGAACTCACATCATGAAAAGTTGTGGATTTGTTACCTACTGCACAATGTTAACCCAGCCAATTATGGCATATTTAATGTATCACAATTTAAGAAAATAGTGTGATATATATGAGCTCCAGTAATACATTTTCTCTCCATCTTCTCTATTATGCCTCTCTCCAATACACTCTATAAAGAGGTAGCAATGTATGTGCATTCAGAATACATGTCTTTCTCTGTGAAATGGCTTTGTGCTAATCCTGTGTCTAAAAGTGGCTCCTTCACCAGCAGTTCACAGATATAATTATTTCATGTAGCCCTGTACTGTTCAATTTTTAGATATATTAAAAATAGGCTTAGTGTCAAAATAATGTCAGTTAAGAACAAGAAATGTATTTGTTTGTATAATTTATTTAATTAAATAAGAATACATAACAAGGGAACAAATGGAATTTGCCCTTTGATGGAATGCAAATATCTATTATATCTAAATACAGTGTATACACTCTGGAAAAAAATTGCTACCTGGTTAATTTTATGTTAATGTTAGTGTTAATAGTCACTCAATTAGGTTAGTTAATGTGCTTTTAAATTCCAATGTTATTTATTGGGAGAATAAGTGTCTTTGTAGATGTGGAGAAAAAAATAGAGAGCATTTTGAAGGAAATTCCCCTTCCACAAATTCTACAGAACTTTGTACTGTCAATACTGGATCCATACCATTAAGTTAAGCTATAACAACTTGGGAAAAATAAGAGTAGAGAGATAGTTGAGTAAGTAAGGAAAGAAGCAGTGGTGAAATCCTACTGGTTCACACCGGTTTGGGCGAACTGGTAGTAAAAAAGAAAGCTACTGGTTGGCCCAAACAAGTATTTCCGACGATCAGCTGTGCCGCACGATTTATATTTATTAGAAAACAGGAAATCCTGCTTTCTAGCAAATCTAAATTGAACGGCACAGCTGGTCCCCCCTCGCTGTTCTACTTACCTTGTTAAGTGTCCTTTTTCCGCACGAAGCACGTGTTTGGTGCACACTGTGCACATCCAGTGTACATTTGGTGCACACTGTGCATGCACACGCATGCAGCGCGTGTTTGGCACATACCATGCATGCATGGGCAGCAAACTGGTGGCAAACTCTGGAGGATTTCACCACTGGAAGGAACTGCTGTTTTCTCAGCTCTAGATCATTTTTTTTATACTTATTATCCACTGAACTAGTTCTTTTTAATTCCTGATAATGCTACTTCTGGAAAGAACTAATAATATTTAAAGCAACTATGTCCAGCCCGCAGACCACATGCGGCCCAGAACAGCTACTAATGTGGCCCAAGACTGTAAACTTTTAACACTATTATGTGATTTATATACATTATTTTCTATGTGGCCCAAGTTAGTTCCTCTTCACTCAGTGCAATCCAGGCAAGCCAAAAGGTTGGACATCCATGATTTAAAGTGCTACAGAGCAATATTTTATTATTGTATGCAGTTGTTTAGTATAGCACTCTGGGAGAGCTCTGAAAGATACTTTCTAAATATTGTAATAAATACTTGAATTTGTAAAGGAAGTGCCTTTTTTTCTGAATAGATGAAACTATCATAAATGTAGGCAACTTTTACTGTCTCATTTACTACTCTTTTGACTGTATTGCTATGCATGGATCAGATAGAAATGTAATTTTAAATGGGATTATATCAGGTTTTTATCAAACAGAAAGGCAGTGCATATTAAAACTTCCTATTTTCTGCCAGCAGAAAGTGAACTGGTGTTATCTGTCTGAAGTACATGCTGAAGTTGTTTTACAATTTTGCTTGTTGGATCAGCATAAATATTTGGCTGACTCTTTTCTATCTGATAATATGCATGTACATGATTTAAAAAAGGAGTGGAGGAAAACATAATACATGAATGATAGTGATATGAATTAAGAGGATATCATTAATGTCCTTTATGTTTTCATCTTTCAATTTAACTAGCAGTTGATTTTTTTTTCTCCAGTGGAACTAGTGAAGTTTTCAAACAAACTGAAACCTTGTCACCTTTTTTTTTTTTTACTGAAACTGCACCTGCTATGACAATTTTCAAGGATGTCAACCTCTCCCATACATTCCAATTGCTCTTGTGGCCTGGGGGAATAGCACCAGATTAAAATATAAATCCTCTAATTTGCCAACAAATACTTGGCAGCATTTACAGCTTGGTGAAAATCAAGCATTGGGAATCCTATTAAATTTTATGCTGTTGTTTGGAACCTGACATCTGCTCACATTTACAGCTGGGAATTGATGATATGATCATTGAGTTGCCATATTCCATTACACAGCAGTTGTTATGGGCTCTCAAATCCCCAGTGGTTAATTTCTAAAAAAAGGAAATGCCAGCGGTTAGCTTTGGGGGTGAATTTTTCTGATTAGGAAGCCCTTCCTTTACTCCCTGATGTATGCTGCAGATTCTCTCCCCTTTGTCAATGGTATGTAGGAAATACACTATAAGCCTGCCTGGGGCATTTTTGTCTGTTCTTAAATCATCTTTTCCCTAAACTAAACCTTGGTGTAGAAAATAGATACGAAGACTGAATCCTGGAAAGCTCTAGTATAACACTATAGTACATAAAATAAGTGAATATAGCAAAGTACTTTGATGATCTATGTTGAACGTCTTCCGGCTTCCTCCATTCCCTGAATGACACACTATATAACCCGAGGCATAATTTCCTTTCTTCATAATTCGTTCACAAAAGCCAATAAAACAAGGAACAGATCATGAGGATAAACAAGGAGTTGCCATGGAGATAATATGCTACCATTATATGTTGCAACTGAAATTGCATATATTTGGCATGCCACACATGGCTCCAGTAGGCATAAAATTCTATATAATTTCTGCATTCCTCTGAGACGCTTCCTGAGGAAGCCTACCTGCTCTTTCTTCCCATTCAGAAAGGACCGGCAATTTGTTTTGGTTGAGAAATACAAGGACAGCAACTGAAGCCTGCCAAAACTCACTCTTTTATGTATCTGTTCATCATGCAGGGCTCTTGCCCTCTTTGGCATCCGGCTCTTCTATCAGCCAATTCTGGGCCACTTACACCCAAAAGGAATGAATATGCAATGCTTTCTGCAAAACCAGGCTGGAAGTCATTGGAGGCTTACCCAACAGGTCAGAACTTCCTGTCCTTAGTTATGTAACTCTTCAGTTGTGTACAGAGCTTAAGAACATGTGTTGGGTTAGGAAATGCTGCATTTCAACAAAAGGAATTACTTGAAATTCAGAAGTCCAGATTAATGAAGGAAGGAGCTACCTACATAGCAAATTCAATCCACATGCTCGTTGGGTAAGTGCAAGTACCATATTTTTTGGAGTATAAGGCGCACCTTTTTCCCCCAAAAAAGAGGGTGAAAATCAGGGTGTGTCTTATACTTTGAATGTAGCCCCACCCAGCTTCTCAAATAGAGGTTTCAGAGACTGAAAAAAGCATCAGAAATGAAGCTTCAGAAAAGAAGCCCCCAAACATAGCATTAGAGGCTTTTTTTCTGAAGCTCTGTTTCGGAGGCTTTCAGAGACAGAAAAGAAAGCGCGCACACACAAAAAAGCAAGGCACAGAGCTCACAACCAAGGAACCTGTTGCTAAAATTCACCTCTGGGAACAGCTGATTGGGGGTATTCCGGGAGGCTGATCCACCTGCCAATCAGCTTTTTTCTTATTTTCCTCCCCAAAAACTAAGGTGCGTCTTATACTCCGGTGCAATTTATACTCTGAAAAATATGATAACTTTCTAAGTATAGGAGAAGTAAGTTTGGTCAGAAGCCTCTTTATTTTCCTCCTCTGGGGTACAATCTGCCTTGTTCTTTCTTTCTTTCCTCACCTCCTCCATTTTTTTTCACTTTTTTTCACTTTCAAAACACAGAAGGTACTGCCATTGTACCTGGAATCCTCCCAAGAGCTCTTCTGGGGAAGTAAAGAGGGAAGACAGCACTCCTGAACAATTAAAAAATATGTGTAAGAGTGCTGGACTTCAACTCGGTGATTTAGAATAGTGTTTCTCAACATCAGCAACTTTAAGATGTGTAGACAAACTGCTAGAATCTTGGTGCTCGTGATGGTTTGTGTGACCTCTCAGTTTACCAGCCTGCCTTACAATCTGAATAAGTAAATATGGGAGAAAATGTTGCATTCAACAATGTGAAGGAGAAAAAAGAATCTTATCTGAAGAAGGCATTTCCTACACATATGAAGGAATATCTCTACCTACATATACTCCAAGAGATGTAATTAAGAATCTTTTATCTGCTTCCCCTAATATGAATACCTCCTTTGTCTTGAGAATTAGTACTATCATTATTGGTTTGTAAATCATCAGTTACACGTTGGTACTTCTGTCAACTCTCCATCATAGATGGACCTTCAGAGTACAAATGAAGAAGACAAATAGCAAATTAGCATGTAACTGCTAGTTGATGTCCTGATTTGCTATTTATTTATCTTCTTCATAAATTTTAACACACCTTAAAAATATTACCCACTAGCCACTGAACCAGCAAAAAACTACTGCCCTGACAGGTGAATGTTGCCCTGACAAGTGAATCTTATTATGCCTCACTAACAAAGCCAGCAAGTCTCTTGATACTGTAGTGTTAATACACAACAAATTAAGCAAAGTCATTGGTTGATTCCCCTATTTAATTTCCCCTCCTAATGAGCATCACCTGCTATGGGCAATATAACCATGTTTCTCAATATGTGAGGTGGGATGAGTATGGAGAGGAACCCTGAATGTAAATTTAGCCATATGTCAAGTTGCCTAATAAGTTGCAGGTATGACATAGGGGCATAAAAAGGAGAAAGGAATATTAAGTAACTCTGCCACCTTGAATTATTTATAGAAATAATAAAGGCAGAATAAACATCTAATACAGAAATAACATAAAATAAATAAGTAGTACTTTTTTCCTCACCTGGCTAAATAGCTGATGAGAACATTTGACCCCTTTTTTCCTCCTGAATCACACAATGCAGAGTAGGATTTTACCTGGAATAACATGAATAACAACAATGTCCTGAATAGATTGTTACAGGAGAAAGGGAGAATCCAAGAGGGATTATGAGGAAATGCTTTAAAGCTGCCTTTATGAACCCTTTTACCACCACCCCTTGAAATAATGTTCCAATCTCAGGGAACCACTGAATAAAAATGGCAAAAATATGAAAATTTCGCAATACAATTCATTTCTAGCTGACACAATGTTTTACAATGTTTACAATAACAGAAAAACAGCAGGCTGGCAATTTAGTCATGACCCATAAACTTTACCATCACCAAGAGTGCTAGCACTGCACAGTGTGCAAAGTTCAAAAAACTGGGTTTGGCTTTTTTTTTAAATCCCAATCTCTCACAGAATCCCTAGAAACTTTTCACAGGGCCCCTAGTTGGGAAACACTGCTGTAGGGACTTCCCCCAAGGAACCAGAGAGAGCAGTCCACCGTCTTCCAGGTATGCCATAAATTTAACTTTTATATTATATGTTTTTTATTGTTGGCTGTACACCTCCCTGTGGGAGAAGGGCGGTATATAAATTAAATTAATAAAATAAAATAATAAAATGTGCTTACAAATACATTCTCTTAGAAGGGCAGTCAACCCCAAGAAACACCTGTTATTTCACAGCAAAATCTGATGGATTGTAATCTCTGTTTGTACAAACTGCCATTTTGCATTTGATAAAAGAGAGAGTGTTAGGATCAAATTAAATGTGCTTGGATAAAAACTCATTATTTCTTCTATAGGATTGCAGTAGCTAGGGGTTTTTCAATTGCACTTAAATGAAATCCTTTTGTATCTCTGTGCATATGCGCACGTGTGTGTGTGTGTCTTTGAGTCATTCTTGACTCCTGGAGACTGCTTGGACAAGTCCCTGCAGTTTTCTTGACAAGGTTTTTCAGAAAAGGCTCAGCATTGCGTCTCAGCAGGGCTGAGAGCTATTGGCCAAAGGTTACCCAGTTGGCTTTGTGCCCAAGGCAGGACTAGAATTCCTGGTCTCCCAATCGCTAGCCTGATGTTTTAACCACTATACCCAATATGGAAATAATAGCAGATTACCTCACTGAGTGGTTTGATGAATTCTTGCAGAACTGCAGTGTTTCTTCATGTAGTTTGTTGTTTACTTAAAACATTCTAAATGTTTTATCATTCAGTAAAATCGAGGTGGAGATTGGTGGGACAAAGGGGCCTACATTGTTACACACACACTTTCTCTCTAATTGCACAAATGTCTGCAGTGTGGTAACCCATCACTGAATCTAGGCAACAAAAGTATCACATTTCATGATACTTGACTGCAGATGGTTTCAACTCAAACAGTGAAGCTATATTCCTAATCTAGTCTATGGAAACAGAACTGTGATATATATATATAATTTCTGGTTGCCACAGTGTATCATTCCACTCCTCCCTTTTAATAAAGGCTCTGGGTTAGAACACTTTGTTATGTAAGAATGCAAACTATATTCAGACCCACCATAATTATCCTAACTGCATCATCACCTATTTTTAACACCAAAGGCACCAGGGAAGTTTGTATTACATTGTTCAGAGAACAAACAGGCAACAGATATGTGCATCCAAAATGAAATATGATTTAACAATGGCTTGAGTGGGGTTTTTTATAAGTACAGTAGATAAACAAGTTATTCTATTACTTCATTAACACTAAATTCCAATGACATGCTTCTAATATTGCACTTTTATTCTAATTGTAAAATACCCAAATATACCCAATTTTCCTACTCTGAATAACCGTATAAAAGGCCTAGCTTTCTCTCCAAAATAGCTTTAACAAGATCTAATGGTTAGCTATGATGAGAGACGAAACTAATACTTCTCTCTCCAGTAATGACAAGCGATAAAATCGTGGAAAGAAACATCTTGTGATCTGATAATCAACTGGCTGAAATGCTATTTAGAATTATTTTGGGAGTATTTAGTCATATGTGGGAAGAGAATATAAATACAAGTGACTCTCCTGAATGGCAGCACTTATTCCTGCTCAAGAGGTCGGATGCAATCTCCTCTACACAGTCTATTCTATGTTTACTCTACAATTATTATGGAGACAAAAAGAACATATTCACTTATATTGTGTATATTTTCCTTGGGCAACAAATCCAAAGATTGGAAATTTAGGTTAGTATGCAGTCCAATACCAGCTTTACAAAGCTGCTCTCAGGTAATCAACTACAATATAAATCTTATATTCAATATGGGGAGGCACCCTCCCCCCAATAATTATTTACTATGTAGAATCCATTTCTATTTAGGATTCATTATCAAGTAAATATGAGAACCAGCGTGTCAAAGTAGTTAAGGTATTAGATGTGGTTCTCATCCTCTCAGGCATGGAAAATGGCTGGGTGATTTTGACCAAATTTCTCAGCCCTAAATTGAACCGACAGATTTGAATCCATAATCTTCAATGAAGAAGTCTTCAACATGTAATGGGTTGGTTCAAGTTAATGATGATAATAATAATGATGACATAAGACTTCTGGGTATCAAAATCAGGTGGAGAGAAATCCATAAAATCATGAGTATTAAAAAAAGATTTTGGGGCTTGGGATTTTAAAAAATACAAATTCAGAAGAACTACAGCTATGGTAAAACAACACAAGGAGCAAAAGGCAAAATTAGGGCAGTACAAAATAGAACAGAATGAATTGTGCAAGTGTTACAAAAGAAAAGATGTATCAGTTACTATAAGCCTGAAGCATGCATGACTTATGCATGAACTATTTTTGTGGTTAACAAACAGTTAAATACAAGCTATTATATTCACTAGTGAGAACTTCTTGTGCTTTGAAAGTTGGTGTTGTTTAAGCACCATGCCCTGAGGACGGCATAGAAGAAATTGAGAACAGAATTCTAATGTTCAGGTATCCTGTGAACAGGCAAAAAGGCTTGATTGGGACTTCAGTTATGAATATATAAGTGCAGATAATTAAGAAATGTACGAAAGTAGTTTGGTCAGTAATATAATTAATTGCTATACTGTAGGTTTTTTGGAGCTGTGATTAGAATCGTATACATTCAAGGTTTTCTTTTAAAATATAGTTGCCATTTTTTCCCCAATACAGATTTCTACTTTGGATCTTTCACAGCTACATAACAAAGGAGAAATTCAACTGGGTGAGCTTTTCTCAAAAATGTGCCTAACTAGAATTTGTTTTGCCACACAATTATTAGGGTATTTTAAGTAGGCAACAAGCCATAACAAAGGGTGCAGTCTGATCCACTTCATCGACCACTTGCTTGGTATCAGGTGACAACTAGTCATATGGGGAAAACACTCTCTTTGAATTCTATGGTTTTATGTATCAGGACATAGTAAAAAATCATCTGGTCCTTAGCAGTTCTTAAAAGTAGGTAAATATAACCTCAGATTAACAATAACACATGACATATTACACCATGTTGTAATTTATTTTACAAAAAGAAAGCCAAAATGGAGAAGCGATGTGTGAAAAATTAAGTACACCTTATGATTTCATAGTTGTAGAACCATCTTTAGCAGTAATAACTGGAAGTAATCATTTTCTGTATGACTTTATCAATCTTCTGTCACATTGTTGTAGAGGAATTTTGGTCCATTCTTTACAACATTGCTTCAGTTCATTGAGGGCATGTGTTTATGCACAGCTCTCTTGAGGTCCTGCTCAAACTGCCCAAGGAGCTGCTGATACAGTTCTACAGAGGAATTATTGAGTCTGTCATCTGCACTCTATGACTGTCTGGTTTGGTTCTGCAGCCCAACAAGACAGACATAGACTTCAGAGGATAATTAGAACTGCAGAAAAAACAATTACTAGCAACCTGCCTTCCACTGAGGACCTGTATACTGCACAAGTCAAAAAGAGGGCTGTGAAAATATTTAGACCCCTCACATCCTGGACATAAACTGTTTCAACTCCTACCCTCAAAATGAAGCTATAGACACAAAACTAGACACAGGAACAGTTTTTTTCCGAACACCATCGCTCTGCTAAACAAATAATTCCCTCAACACTGTCAAACTAGTTACTAAGTCTGTATTACTATTAATCTTCTCATCGTTCCTATCATCCATCTCCTCCCACTTATGACCATGACTGTAACTTTGTTGCTGGTATCCTTACAATTTATATTGACTATTTCCTAATATGATTTGATTTCTTATTTGTTCCCTATGACTATCATTAAGTGTTGTACCTTATGATTCTTGACAAATGTATCTTTTCTTTTATGTACA
>JANHZT010001776.1:503041-519570 GCA_032468215.1 Stegonotus admiraltiensis | reverse complement strand
TTTCACATACCCCCCCCCCCCCGGATTTGTTTCAACTGAAAAAGCCAGAATACCCAGGCAAAGCCACACCAGATAGAAATTTTTAAAAGTAGTAAGCACCTAGAAATCTGGAAGGTATTAGTTAGGAAGGAATGTTCTGATCTACAGAGTACTGGGACACTGAATAGCAGCAATCACAGAGTAATTGCATTTGAAATTGCTCTGTTTTATATCTAGAACGTGTCAAGAAAGTAAGGTTTCTAAGAAATCAGATGTTACGCATAAGAAAAATATAGCGTCTCAGCAACACAAGCAGCATTATGGTGGAGATTTGACTCTCTCCAATCAATAAATTAACAGCAATTTTACATCTGTCGTACAAAAAAGCCAACCATCTCAAAAAGCTCTTTGATTAAATGCTGAATGTTATATCCAAATAGCTTACTTTTCAACAAAACCATCTCTGGTGAAATATTCATGCTGTAGCAAATCAGCAGATGATATCCTGTCTGCAGGATCCATTTGTAAACAAGCCTAGTAAATAAAAATTATTATGTTAGAAATGATATACTACAGAAGAATGTTGTGTAATAAAGTTGGTATTATATTTTTTTCTATTGTTTAAAAAAGTAAATGTAATTGTCCTTTAGTTTCAATAATGAGTATCTCTCTTTATTGCCAGAAAAATCTTGCTCAATTTTTCTCTACAAAAATTCTTATATTAGTACACTGATATGAATAAGTCTCAATCCTTTTAAGACAAATTCTGTCTTGCTTGAAACAGAAAATAGCTATCCTTCTCATGATCTTTGAAAGGATTTCTAAGAGCATTTTAGGAACACAGGCCTATTTTATAGCATAAGAAATGCAAATTGCTGATAATTTATTGTCTAGAATCCTGCTATCTTACCTAAAGGAAATAAACTTTTCATCTATAAAACAGTTAAACATATTTTTAACAACCCAATTATTAAAAAAAAAAAAGTAAAATTACAAAAGTAATGAAAGAACAGCAGATGTTAACACAAATAGAACCATCTCAGTACCTCACAAGGCCCCTAGGGCCCCAGGCCTGATACCAGGTTTTGAGGACTTCCAGAAAATCAGCAGGGATGGAATCAGCCTCACGTCAGGGCCCATAATGTGGGTGCCATGACAGAGAAGGTTCACCTCCTGAGACCTGTCAAGTATAGCTCCCTAGCATACAAGACCTATACAGATAGTCCTCGACGTACAACCACAATTGAGCCCAAGCTTTCTATTGTTAAGTGAGACATTTGTTAAATAAGTTTTGCCCCTTTTTTTGCCCCGGTTGTTAAGTGAATCTGGCTTCCCCATTGACTTTGCTTGTCAGAAGGTCACAAAAGGGGATCACATGAACTTGGGGGACAGCGATCGTTATAAATATGAATCAGTTGCTAAGCATCCAAATTTTCCTCACCTGATCATCAGGATGCTGTAAAGATCGTAAGTGTGAAAAATGGTCAGTAAAGTAACTTTGAACGGTCACTAAATGAACTGTTGTAAGTAGAGGACTACCTGTATAGCATGCCCCTCCTGGAGGATCTGACTGAATTACCAGATATAGTATAATTGAAGAGAGGCCGTCCCTCAAATAACCAGGCTGGAGGGTTTTAAAACTGGAAAACAGCACCCTGAATTGGATCCGGAAGCAAACTGGCAATCAGTGCAGCTCAGGGAAGTGATGGTCTAAAGGCACACATAACTGCCCTGCTGCTCCATTTTGCACCAACTGAAGCATTCAGATACTCTTCAAGGACAGCCCCATGTAGAATGCATTAGATAAGTCCAGTCAGGAGATGATCAAAGCATAAGTGACAATAAGCAGAGCCCTTGATCTAGGAATAGGTGCAAAACAAGGAGATGCAATGGTCCTTCTAGCCATGACTGCCATCTACTTTTTGAGCAGGAATCATGAGTCCAGGAGGACCTCCAAGTTGTGCAGAAGTCTGTTTGGGGCATTGCAATCCCATGCAACACCAAATATGGCATAGCCTTAGAACCAACAGGCCCCAAAACCCAGTCACTCAGTCTTGTCAAGGTTCAGCTGAAGACTTTTGTTCCCCATCCAGATATTCACAGCCTCCAGACACCAAGATGTCTATAGTATTGCTTAATTCACCAGGGGAAAAGATGTATCATCAGTGTATTAATGATACCTCACCCAATGGCAATGGATGAACTCTCCCAGCAGCCTCATGTAGATGTTGGATAGGAGAAGAGAGAGAGCACCAAACCCTGTGTCACCCCATACAGAAGCTTCCAAGGGCAAGATTCCTCCCCCCACCCCCCATCACCACTAACAGGATTTTTTTTTAAATTAAATTTCTATACCGCCCTACTCCCGAAGGACTCAGGGCGGTGTACAGCCAAAAATAAAACAAAATATATAAAAGTTAAGAGAAATTTAAAAACAAATTTAAATTGACTCTGAAGAAAGGAGATGAACCAGTACAACACAGTGTCACCTGCCCTAATCCTCTGAGCTGATCTATAAGGATACCATGGTATGATATCAAAGGCTGTAGAGAGGTTGAGCAGGGCAAGGGTGAATGTTCTCATAGAAGCCTCAGCTGTATTAACGTTCTTAATTTTCAAACAATACTTTTTTCTGAGGAAATGCAGTTTTTTCTCCTTCTTAGTGCATTAGCTGATTCAAAAAGTGAATCAAATTTTCTGATAGTGCCAGTGATAAGTTCAAAGATCAAAAAGAATGATAATCTACCAGCTGGGCTATTGATGATAACTTAGCAATTCTGTCTTTCTCAGCTAGAGGCCTGGGTTAGACCAAAAATGTCATCATCCTTATCCAGGGTAACACTAGCCAAGGATTTTGAGCATACTCCAAAACACCAGAAGAGTGCAATGTTGGGGGAAGTCTACCTAATTTTTATTCCAGAGCATTATTTATTGCAAACCTAGAAACAGTAAGAAATGTGCAAGAAGGAATCTAAAACAAAAGGGCAAACTGGATATTATGCTGAATTTATAATTAGGAAACACATTTGCACTTTGTTTATACGCATAGCAAGTGTTAATTAGGAGGACTACAGCACTTGAGTTTTCTTTTCCTAACTACATTCCCAATTATAATTGGCCATTTATGCCCTTCGCTCTGAATAGTTCCCACCACCACCGCAAAATAGGGGGGGAAATTGCCTACTCCCATGTTAAGGCAGAGTATGAAGAAATTTGTCTCATTCTCATTCCTAGTAGCACTTCTCCCCCCCCCACCCCCCTCAAGGCACTAGTTCTGTCATTGTGAACCTGACATCACTGGATTTTCTAAAATGCTGAGACCAGCAAGGTTCCCTTCATTCCCAGAAAAAGAAAATCTCTTCATGTTATCATATCTTTGAATAGGCAGAACTATCCAGTCAAGATGAAAATGAAGAAAACACATAACTTCCACAACCTAGGGCTCATTCGGTATCTTGAATTGAACTCCTATAATCTCCAGTTAGTAAAGAAAGCTCTTCTGTGAAAAAAACAACACTCACAAAAACTATTCTGCTCTTTTAAAAATAAATAAGGTTATTATTCCTGGATAGTAGAGCCCTTGTTTGCCAGGAGTCTTAAAACATATTCTATTAAATGTGACATAGTCCTCAAGTTACAAAGTTGCTGATCTTAACAAATTAATGTAAACGTTTAGATTTTGTGAACATTTGCAAGAGCTGCCTCACAATCATTTTTCCAAAAGCTGTTTGCAAACAGAGCTGATCCTCAATAGAAGCTAATGGCTAGTTCTCTTCTCTTCTCTCTCTCTCCCCCCACCCCTCTCTGTTGTGTCTGTAAGTGTGTGTAATAGTTCACCAGAAAAAAAATGAACTTAAGACTATCATTTGGTAACACAGAGGAAGGAAAAGCTCTTTAGTTTTGAATTTGGCCAAGACAGAAAAGTCTTCTGCAACCTAGCCAGGCTAATAGTATTCCAGCATATTGGAAGGGTGTTAGGCTGTGGGATACTGGCTGAAAACTAGAAACTGTTGGATTGGAAGCAGCCCAAGAGCCTTCAGATGTATACAGAATTGCTTTGCTGTCTTTATATGGTCCTATTAGCGCAAAGAGGCTTTGCTGGAAGTTTTTTGAGGTGGGGGTGGATTTTTGCCTTCAAAAAGGCAATGCATTTCATAAAGTGAGCAATAGGGAAATATTTAATTTGCTCTCTCGCTTTATCTACATAATTTAAAAGAAAACCACTGATTGTAAGCTTCATACTCCCCCATCCAAAGTAAGTTACAAACTGTAGTATTATTTCTGGAATTTCTCTCTGCTAGGATCATAGGAAGCATGTAGAAACATTTCTCAGAAGTAGTGTTATCAATCCAGAAATTGCTTTATACCGATCAAGGAGCAAGCATTGTTTGAGATGACTAAATTGTTCAAAGAGTCCTTTAGAACTCTATGGGTAGCTGACATGATGATACTGTGTCATATGAAAGTTAACATGGAGACATCTCAGAATTACAATAACTAGCACTTTCTGTATCATCGATGAAATTTAATATGTACCAGCATTGGATAAAGTAGAAACTAAAGTTGCCGTAACATTTCCATGTTTGGCTAACACGTTTTAAATTTGGGAATACCATAATCCTGCTGCTTGCAGCTTTAGTGACCTTTCACTGAATGAATGAATGAATGAATGAATGAATGAATGATAACCCTTCATTTCACTGAAATGAAGTCTATCAGTGCTAAAGGAGTTATGGGCCTCATTACTTTATGCTGAATCAAGTACTTTAGACTTTTGTTCAACAATAAATGATAGCTGTACAGTATTATTACAAATGTGCCTGCCACTGCTATTGCCATTAATGATGTAATTGATTCTTTGTTATTATGTATACAGTTCTTTAGATTTAAGATCTGATAAGCAGACACTGTCTAAAACAATATTTGTAAAATGTAGATTTCAGAAATATAGCAGAAAAATTTAAGAAAATCTATTTTATAGATGAAAAAAGTATAGAGGCCAACAATCAGCCTTCAGGAAATATGTCATTATGTAATAGATTAAATCAGGTTTCCTCATTTCAACAGGGCCTTTCACAAAGAGTTCAGGCAGTTGAACCATAGCAACTTCCAATCTAATCTGGAATGAAGATACAACAGAGTTAGTGAAAAGACAACAAAAGCCAATATTGTTACGTCTGTGATCTGAGTAATGGTTACCAAAACAGAGAGGAGACATGGGAAAGAAAGCTGATGTAACATGTCAGATTAGTGATGGCTGCATTGTTACATTGCATAACCACTTAATATATCTGCCTGGGACTTGCATGGCCCAAACATAATAGCAGGTCTTTCACCTTATTTTAAGCTTAACCAATATAAAGTCAAAGAATCACTGAGTTGTAATGTGGTTAAGACAAAAAACAAACTATGATAAGCAGAACTGGCTCAAAGTTTATTTACTTCTGTATTTCAAGATCAAGAAGATCTATCATATATCCCTTTCTCTTTTTCTGGAGAGTGAAATGAAGGAAGCTTAGTGATTTGGAACAGTAGAGGCAAGTAGAGGCAAGATAAAGAGTGAGGACATGGGGAACAGCAAATTTTAGGCCAGCACAATTTGCTGATAAGAGTAAATGGGTTCCACTTCAAGCAATTTATTCAGGAAAAATATAGAAATAATGTGCATACTGAAATTTTCTATAAGTATAATCAGCTTATAATATTTCAGGGAAACCTTTTAGCTAAAATTTTGATTAAACAGAATTAAAATGTTACCCTTAAATTTTCAAATGATTGAAAATAAATTTGCAGATAGCCTCTACTTCTTTAAAAAAAAGTTCCTTTCCTCATATAAGCAAACGAGTTGTTAGTTCAATTATCAGAAGTATCAGAAGCATGAAAAAGCACTATTCCCTGCCAAACTAATTATGACACAAAATAACCCCTCTATTCACCAAATACATCCACAACAAATGATCATCCATCATGAAATAGCTATTACTACAATGTATGTACAAAACTTCTCACATCACAAGTAAATAAATAAAGGGCTAACAACAGTCCTCCAGAATCCTAAATTCCTGCCTAGACTATCATGGATTTTTAAAAAAAAAGATGCTTTAGCTGTCTTAAAAATTCTAGATGTTGTTGTAGAATTTCAAGCTCCCTTTCCTCAGTGAAAAATAAAATTACGTATTTATCTCACAACAGTGACTCGTCTAGGCCGTATAGAAAGTTTAAAACCAATAATTACTAACAAATTTATTCTGTAATGTTAACTAAAAAAAATATTAAGAAATAACTAATGATTCAAAGCTAGAAGTATACAATTTCCAAACTATGAGTGGCCAAAAGGGTTAGTACAGTATAAAATAGTTTTATAACATAAAAGTAGTTTTACAAAGAAAAAACTAATGAACAAGTTCATTTGGATCCTATTAAAAACTGCAGTAAAACCCAAGCTACAAGATAGAAAAGCTATGAAATGGATAGAAAATTGTACAGGTGTCTTTTAATTATTAATATAGATTTGTTAGGAAACATTTTTTAGTTAATTACCTACCTTGAAAAACAATTGTTTGAATTTTTATGTATTTTAATTGCATTATACTTTTAAAGATGCTGAAACTGTGACCACCAATTCATGCCATAAATAAAAAGAATACTAATGAAGTGTATGTGTAATTAATAGCATTTTTTAAAGAAAAAGTATGTCTAATTTTGAAACAGTAGCTTCCAAAATCGTATCTATTAGTTAATAAAAGTTAACAATATTTGAGACTTAGAAAAATAGTCTTTCTGTTTTCAGGTAAGATCTTTAAAACCCAAGAAGAAATAGGTAGGGAACTACTAAACAAGATAACAAGGGGGGAAATGTTTTGAAAATTAAGTATTTATTAGTATTTTATTATAAGTGGCCAGATATTGAGCTGCCAATGAAGACACTTTGAAGATAATGTTTTATATTTTTCCTTTAATTTTGTTTATTATTATTTTTAACTTGAGAGAAGATGATGGAGAGACAATGTTTCCACTTAATAAATTCATTTTGGTTAATTAGTATCTTGTTTTCAATAGTTCTCATTACTAAAATCTCCCATGTTAACTTATGCATCACTAGATGTGTATGTTTTCTAAATAAAGATGAAAATGATCAAAGGAAACTTTATCTTCTGTTAGTACAAAATCTTTTGTGAACCAAAGTAATGCCAGTTGTGTGCTCTGTAGAGTTATAATCCACTACTAAGATTTAATAATGGTTAGTGGTTTCCATAATATTGTGCCAATTTATAATCCACTCATAAGATTTAATAAATGGCTAATAATTTCCATAATATTATGCCTTAAACAGTAGAACTATGTAGCATGTTCAATTCCATTCCAGTGTATGCTTTGGAGTATGAAGGAACCTAAATATAACATCTGTCTTCCACTCCTTAAGGTAGTCATGCCTTTCCCCAGGATCATACATTTGGCCTCCAAAGAACCGTTTTGGAATCAAATTAAAAGCACTACACTGCCCAAATAAATAAGACCAACTAATAAATAAGAAATCATGTCGGGGTATGTTGAAGGTGTAAGTCAAAATATGATTACAGTTGACTGGAATCTCCTGAAGGACGAAAAATCTAACACTGACTAAAAATGCCAGTAATCTCAACCACTCAACCTTTAAGGTAGAGGTGGGGAACTATGGCTCCTTTATAACTTGTGGACTTCAACACCCAGAATTCCTAAGCCAGCATGGCTCACATGTATTTTCCCCACCCCTGCTTAAAGGAATAACTGATAATCCAAGACATCTCAAGCTAGGACACCATCTTTTCCCCAAATGCTCTGCCCTGTGCTATGCAACTAAGAAAGCAACAATGAAGCTCTACTTACACATAAAACCTGAATATGCTTACTGTGAACACAGCCAACCTTCACTCTCAACTACAGTAATAAACATTTATTTAAGAAGTTTATTTAATATTAATTTATTAGGATGTGTGATAAATGTATCTAATATATATTTACTCCTGCATGTTAAATTGTCAAGTCAATAGGAATTTCATCCAAAAATCTTTGATTCTTCCAAGGCTCATATGAATGAGTCCATGTAGTTATTAGGAGTCGAGACTGATCTGAAGGTACCTTTTTTAAAATGGTACTTGCTATAGTAAAATCACGTCTGTTGATTTAAAAGTATGTATTTTTCTGTCTCACCCATACATGCACATGCTCAAACAGAGTACCTCTCCCTGCCTTTCAGTACCTTTGAAGACATACTCAAGAGCTTTTCTACAACAATCTGTTGAATAAAAACGGAAAATAGCATCTTAGACTAGAAAATTAAAACTTCATGGACTTGCAAAAATATCTGAAATATGCAAATACCTCTCTTTAGACCTGGACTAAAATTTCAAATATCAATAAAACCTCTACTGGATATGAAAAAGGCATTGACCTACAAATAAACAACTAATAAGTTTTTAGATCATGCAGCAAGTCTCTTTCCCATTTCTAAATACAACTGATAATTCAAGATGTATAAATCATACATAAAAATAATGTTAGGCTACAATTAATAATCATCAGTAAGCTTGATACTCAGACCTCTTCTGACATACATGAACCATATCTGCAAGTAGTGCACTGAGTTTGGGATATTTTTTTCTTGCACTTTTAGGATGCTGAACTTCAGGAAGAACCATCCCTGAAAAAACTGGGCTCCTTATAAAAATACTCTGAAAGTGAGGTGTCAAGTTTCCTGAAAGACAGCAACAAATAAATAATCCAAGTTACTCCCACATTTATTACTCTAGCACTGTTAATATTTTGTAATAAATTAGTTAACATTGATTTTGCATCCATAGTTTAAGATTCAACTCAGATTAAGGTAATTTTATTCATATTAAGAGATAGATCAATTTAAAGTCAGTTTCATTACTGACTTCTTAGGAAATGCCAAATTCCAAGTTTGGTGGATTGTGGTTTCCAAATAGTTAATCGTTTTAAAGGAATGTTGTTATAGTAAAGGAATGTTGATAAAATTTTAATGCAGCTGTGGTAGGACCAGTTTAACAAAGTAATATTATAGACTTTATTCTTTTAATGTCATAACATGACTTTAAAAGGCAAAGGTACACACTGTACAGGCTACAAACTATCTTTCCTCCATTTTTCTCTAATTTAAAGCAAGTCCACTGATTGGAATATGTCTGTAAGATTAGATTTTTGTTCAATGTTTCCTTAACATCCAATTTCTATGAAAAAGTAGCATTCACACACAGAGACAGAAGAGAAACACAGACACACACACAAAAGAATATGTTAGCTATTGTGTTCTACTTGTTCATATTTCTAGGAATGGGGATCTCTGGTATCATGCTACATATTAAGCATACACATAATATACGACGTTTATAATGCAACATAGGATTTTTTCCCAAACAGCCTTGCTTTATACATTCTTATTGGTCAGGACATACTGCTAGCATGTCTCTACCTAGAACTCTATTCTAAAGCTCTAGATACAGGTACCCCAACATCAAATTTCAAGCTAAAAATTGAGAATACCACAATATCACTGACATTGTTTTTATTTTACATACATTTTTAAAAAGCACATCAAGGTCATATTTTTCTCCTTTCCCAGTGATATTCTAACATCTGTTTCCTTTTTCAGACTCTAATAAATCACTGGAGAATACTTTGAACAACTACTGCTTCATTTCACGTCTTGACTCACAAACAAGCAATTTGATGTCTACTATGATCACTGATTATGCTGGTAAGGTCTGGTGGAAGTTAAGTCCAAATCATATAAGGAGTATCAAATGTCTTCCCCCATCCTGGATCCTTGGCAATTCAGCTAATGTGGTTAATTTATTGGGTGGAATTGAAACCCATGCATAAGGCAAGTTCTAGGTGTTTTTTACAAGGAACCTGGCCTGGGACCAGTGTGGATTATGTATTATCTGTCTTCTCTTTCTTCCTTTTGTGTGTGTGTTATTACCATAAAAGTAGTGCTTTTGGTGAACAGAAGGAAGATAAAGCCCAAGCCTAGGAAGAGGATGATGGTGGTTAACAGAACTGCTAGTTGTGCTATAGGAATTCGTGAAATAGGGACACCAAGATGTGGTTTTTCTGGGTTACAGATATGATGATAATGACGAATGTGTATTTGCAGGGGATTATTATTAATTCCTGAATGTTTCACCTACAATTTTGTTTTTTCTCCCATATTCAGGATTGAAGAGAAGAGAGTATAATGGAGGAGAATGTTCCAGACAGCTATCCCCATTCTTCTGTATTGTTTCATTTGCATTTATTTGTGTTTATCCTTCTCATCAGAATATAATACTATTAGCATGTGAGATGAAACAGACCAATAACAAGTATAGTAGCATCACATGCATGATGGAAGGGAGAGACAAGTGAGAATTAGAACTGTTCTCTGTGTTTTGGAGAAACAGCATAAAAACATTGAGTGGTGTGATTACAGCCATGCAGAAATCCCACCCACCCCACTTCCTGACGTTATGTTAAGCTCAACCCCTTCCACAAAGGGACATAGGTTTAATGTCTTGGAAATATGAGTGCTCAATTACCCCCAGCCAGCCAGCTGAGAAAGATGGACTGACAAGGTCCATCCATAGACATCCACACCTGCATCTCTGCTGGTCATTTGGCCACACCCAGTGCTTTTTGACTGGCATAACAACATCCCATTTGGATAGCTGAGCCACCCCCTGGGCTTTTCCAGGAATGTACCAACGTCCATGGACAGCAACCTTATCCCACTCATGCCCTTAGGCTAAAACAATGGAAAGCCAAATCAGAATGTGTGTCTATATGTGTGAGTAGGAGAAGAGTACACAAAGAAGGGGCATCTAGAAGATGAGAAAGTGCAAAGTGACATTACCATGCCCCAGTTGGAGTCTGAATCTGTGGCAGAAGATGAGCTGGAACAGGAACTGACAGCGATTGAGAGGGCAGCTCTGTTGGCCTTGGAGAAAATTGGGGAAGGGCAGAGTCAGTCCAGGCAAGGCTGTTTGGAATTAGTAAGGCCTGCAGGCCAGGAGGAGAGACAGAGCACAGACAAGGAGCAAGAACCACCCCTCCTGATGCAAGGGCTCGGAGAGTGCAGGGAAGGCGTGATCAGTGCAGACGGAGAAGGCCACGTGTGAGGACAGTGCCCTGCCCAGTCACCAGGCACATCTGGGGAATGAGGCTTAAGGAGACACTGTGGGGAGGGGCATTTGTTGGGAACAAATACTGAGTTCCTGAAGTGTCATGTGCCGATGTTTGAGCTTGCCAAGAGTCCTTGCATTCTTTCTTGGCATTCTGGACTAATCTGGATCTTTTGCTCCCTGAACTCCTTGCTTGGCTCTTATTTTGCCAAAAACATTTGGGATTTATTGCCGTGCAGCCTTGGTGCAGACAGCACTGGGCTGGACTAATTGAAACCAGAGGCTACTTGAGGTTTGTGTGGGGTTTTGTTCTCACTCTGCTCTGAGACTTGCCAGAAACGTGGCAGCATTTGGGGTGCTTTGGAGCAAAGAAATTTGAACTGCCAGCTGTTTGTGTTATCTCTGTGCCATGCCCTGGGTCATCACAGACATCCAGACACATATAATAGCTACAGGCAAGCAAGATGGCTGACAGTCAACTGTCAAGACCAAAAGCAGGGTAAGTGGCCCATATGTGCTGAATCCCTGCCTGGAATTCAGCTTGGATGCTCAATACCAACACTGCTTAAGAGCAGAGCTTGGCCTGGACCTTGGTAACAATTACAAAAGGAACAGCCACGCTAAGGAAGCATATAGCAATAGCAATAGCACTTAGACTTACAGTACATACCGCTTTATAGTGCTTTACAGTCCTGTCTAAAAGGTTTACAGAGTCAGCATATTGCCCCCAACAATCTGGGTCCTCATTTTACCCACCTTGAAAGTATGGAAAGCTGAGTCAACCTTGAGCCGGTGAGATTTGAACTGCTGAACTGCAGCTAGCAGTCAGCTGAAGTAGCCTGCAGTACTGCATTCTAACCACTGCGCGACCTCAGCTCTATAAACCCCAACGAATGAAAAAAATGATGGAAAGAGGCAAGGCCTGGATGCCACTTTACAAACTTTAAGACTTAGCTGTTGTAAGGACTGGGCCCCACCTGTTTATGTGCTAAGCCAATTTGTCAGGGTAGGAGGGTGGAATTAAGGTAACAGCCTATTGCTGAGTAAAGTGTTTAGTACAATGAAGATTATGTAACGTTTTTATTCTATGCTGTGGTGTGTCATCATCATCAGAAAGAACTCCCCACGAGATATCACAATGTCATGCTCCAAGCATGCAGATGATACTTTAGATATTCAAATAAGTGCATGAAGAAGGATGTGAAGCAATGTGACTAGTACTTGACATACATAATTCCTAGTACCCTGGGATCACAAGCATGCCCTCAAGCTCAGGGACACATCAAGGGGGCAGCAGATACAGCCAAAAAAAGGCAGAGATGGTTACTGAGGAACACATAGATCCAGATCCAACAGTGGAAGCATATGAGGCAGAGTTAAAGCAAATCCAGCCCAGCAGAGTCATAAACTAGTAGTATGAAGGAGACACTACCTATAGAGATTGTCTAGAAAAAGGAAGGGGAAAGAAAGAAAAGATCAAAGGAAGGAGCACAGGGACCTTTTAGGTATATAAAAATCCATCTATACCAGTGTTTCTCAACCTTGGTAGCTTGAAGATGGATGGACTTCAACTCCCAGAATCCCCCAGCCAGCGCTGCTGGCTGTGGGAGTCTGGAAGTTGAAGTCCACCCATCTTCAAGCCACCAAGGTTGAAAAATGCTGATCTATACATAAGCGTGTAATGAAGACACAGAGGCATTTTTAATTATGTATGAATGTGCAATAATGTCATGTAAATGGCCAAGGGAGGACTCGGTGGCAGGAGGTGGTGGATTATAATAAAGTAAAAGAGGTGATCCTCTACTATTATGAAGTCACAAAATATGCAAAGATTCCGTGAATATAACTGAAATAGGAAGGAGTGAAAGAACTCTAGGCAAGGCTGGGAGACCTAGCTAGAAAATGATTACAGCCAGATAGACATGGTACGGATGAAAGTATTTTGGAATAATTCGCACAGATCCTGCCTGGTCCTGACTGATTTTGGGTGCAAGAGTGTCGCTGGCAACAATGGCAGCCTCCTTAGCCGAAGATTATCTTGCAGTCAGAAAAACTGAGGAAACTAGAAGGGGGGCATGGAGAGGTTGGCAAAGGGAAGAAAAAAGGAGACTGAAAAAGGAGGTATGCAGGGAAAAGGGAGGATGAACAAACCAAAGAGAAAATAGGTTCTGTTATAAATGTGGCAGGATAGGACACTTAGTTCAGGATTGTCAAATCTGCCAAGGAAAGGGATCTTTCTCAGCCATGTTGCAAGCATCCCGAGAATAAGAAATAACAATGTGAGCTAAGATCAATGGAACCCCAGTTACAGGCTTAGGAAGCAAATAAATGATTTGTCCTGATTTGGTCAAGAAAGTACCAAAAGTGGACAAAGAGTACTTAACAGTGTTTATGGCCATACTAGACTTGTTCTACAATGTAGAGCAAATATACAAGTTAAGGATGAAATAGAAACAACAGTGGTTGTGGTAATACTTAACTGCCTGCTAATATGAACAGATTTTCCTGGCTAGACATATCCTCAGAGGGAAGGGTAAGAATAACTACTAAGGCACAAGCACATAAGGGGAAGAAGAGGTTTCAAAAGCAATAGATGATGTTCTCCCTTCTCATCCCGATTTGAATGGGAAAGGATGGGTAAGCCTCCAAAAGAAAAAAAAAAGGAAACAGAGAGGCAGAAAAAACCAGAGGAGAGCCCCTGAATACTGGAGACCTCCCATGGGATATTGATATGGTAGAAAAACAGGGAAGACACTTCTTTAAAAACATCTTGTCAGAAAACGACAATGTATACAAAGTATCAATACTAGATAGGTTCTGCTGGTCAGGAATTGGAACAGATGTCAGTAGACACTGTCAGGTATGAGGGGAATGCTGGTTAGTCAAACAGAAGACAGTACTCATAGTCCAAAGGTATGAGTACTCATCATGCTAGAACCAATTATAAAACCCTCACACACCCTTACTGACCCACACTGCACCCTCACATACCCTCCTCAGCCCTAATAACACCCTGCATACTCTTCCTGATCCTCACTGGATTCTCACACACCCTCTCCAAACCACACTTTTCTCACACACTTGTACACTCCCTAGCTGGAGCTGAACTTCTGGGCCACCCTCCCCCTCCCTCCCCCACCCAGCAGCAGTCACTAGCTGCCTGCTGTCCTGGGATTTGCAACTTCCTGCCAGCTTCTGCACTGACTTTGGTTGTAGGAAGCTGGCAGCAGTTGCCTTGCATAACTCACTTGGAATTCAGTTTACAATGGCAACCAGGACTGCAGGGATTGCCATCACTTAGCAGTGCAGTTGCACTTTAAGACTGCATCACTTAGTAATGGAAATTTCAGTCCCAGTTGTCATTTTCAGTTGAGGACTATCTGTAGTGTAATGGGAATAAATTCCTCTGTCTGACCTTGAATTTATTTCATTATAATGAATATTTAGTAATCCTACAGATTGTACAAGTATAGTAGAGGTACAATAATGGGTACCTCGAGTAGTGCAATTTCTGAAAATCAGGTTAGGCCAGAACCCAAACTAACATTACCTGTCGTAAAGTAACTCTAAGACAACCTGTTGGCTACATCTGTAAATAAACGCAAATTCTCTCATCTTGAAGTTAAAAAGGTGAAAAGCTGAAGACTTTTATTTCTTTAAATTTTCCCACGGAAAGAACATGGAAAGGGAGGGAGAGAGGAACCTAAACCATGCAGAGTTAGAGACAACACTTCCAGAACTCTGGACGGAGAGTAACACACCTAGATTTCTAAATCTGATTAGGCCTCAGGCAGAAAAGTAACTTTGAAGGAAATGGGCAACTTGCGTTTAGTACATGCAAAATAAAAAAAAACATCTGATGATTAATAATGACGCTCTTTATGCAAATAACATAAGCAATGTAATTCATTTCAATTGCATGATGTCATCATTTAAATTCTTCTGTTTAGTATCAATTGATATTTGCATTTTGCATCACTGAGTGATGTCAGACCCTATAATATTTAACGAACAGTCCAACCCAATTGTCAGTTAAAATAAGTTTTACGTGCATAATCTGTACGAGTATGCATCCCTGCCCCAAAGAGCATAAATTGTAAAAATTAATAGAATATATAACATAAAAAGGAAAGGAAGGAGTAAACAGATAACATATATACTTAGGTCAGTTCTACAATTAATAAATTATGTATCTTAAAATGATTTTATATATTTCTAGAAAGCATTTGCTTTTGGAGTAACCATGGAGATAATTTGCATTGAAATTAGAAATACAGGAAGTATTTAAACCTTTGGAGAGGTTAAGAGATGAGAGGGAAGTACAAATCAAATCAAATCTGTATCTGAAGACAAGGCAATAAGATAGCATGAATAATAAGACCGGATCTACAACTGCTTATCTCTTTTATATGAGAGTGGCAGAAAAGAGAAAGCTGCAAGGAACAAAGTGGTTCAGAAATTCAAGCATTGGAAGAACAGAAGCTATTTTGCTTCACACTGTTTTCTATTTTATGTGTCATAAAAAATATGGAGACATTTTGAAGCCAAGGAGAACTTTTCAAGTAATTTTCTTTACCGAAAGTGATTATTTTTTCAGATAAAGAATATGATTTGTCCATTCCCCTTAATGAAAGTTTTATAGAAATTCCAAAGGCTGAACAGAAAGATGTGTAGGGTTAAATGCATTTATTCTGGACCGATAGATTTGCACTGTATTACTTCTTTGTGAGTAACATTAAGAACAGCACTTACCAACTTTGGTCACAATTTTATGAAGTAGATCTAGGTCAGAGCTGCTGGGTAGATAGGGGTTGCCAGTGGCCATCTCGATAATCATACAACCTAAAGCCCAGATGTCCACAGGTCTAAGATCAGGAAATGAACAAAGTGCTCAACAATACAAAGACTAAACTTACAAATATTTACTTCTTGTCATATAAATGTTCTAAAACAAACTAATTTATTACAAATCTTGCCATGAAAGGAAGTTCATTAAATTCACACACCTGCTTTAGAACCAGAGTTTGGCAGCATTCCCATCATAATACTCATATAATCATAAGACTGACTGCAAAAGAAATGTATATTTTTTTTGTGTAATGTTTCATATTGATACCGAACTGCGTGCGTACATCCATCTGGCAGAACCTACTGTAGGCCAAATCTCCTCAGCTCAAATTTTTGGAACTGTTTTGCTTATGCTTTTGTAATCAACTGTTTGCCATAATGTAACATTTATAGCTCTCTTCAAACTGTAGATTATGTCTATGATATTCTGCAAATTGCTGAGACTGAATACTTTTTAGACTATCAAAAAAAGAGGAGAGGAGAGGAGAGGAGAGGAGAGGAGAGGAGAGGAGAGGAAAGGAAAGGAAAGGAAAGGAAAGGAAA
>JANHZT010001776.1:474541-488778 GCA_032468215.1 Stegonotus admiraltiensis | reverse complement strand
CCCCTGGTTGGGGGTCACCACAACATGAGGAACTGTATTAAAGGGTCACGGCATTAGGAAGGTTGAGAACCACTGCTATATAGTATTTCCTGCATTTGATACCTGAAGCAGATCCTGAAAAATAATATGTAAGAGACAGTAACTGACTATATAACCAAATATTCATTTGCTTCTCAGTGACAACAAAAAAACAGTTGAGAAAACTATCTATTGGCAAATAATATTAATTGGAAATTAAATACATCAATCTATTTGCCATATGCAACAAAAGAAGCTAAAATATATTTTGAACAAAAATAAACAATTCTGCAGGAAACATTTGTAGATTTAAGAACCACAATATGGATTTTTTTTCACCCTTTATATCTATTTTTGTCATCTGAATGTGAACTAGCAAGAGATCTCTAGAAGTGGGTAGGATAAATAAGCTGGTAAATAAATGAGTAAAACTCAAAATCTGCAGTAAGTTAGAATTTTTTTTAAAGTGCTACTCAAATCTATGGTTTGCAATTAATGCAATTAGTTATAATTCCAGACTTGATCATTCTAAAAATGAATTCACCCACATTGGAATCTTACAAGATAAGCATTATTTCCCTATATTCAGAAGAAAAAAATCCCTCTCTCTTTAGCATGGTCAAATTTCTATACACTACTAAAGCCATTCTTTGATTCTCACTTGTGAGAGGCTCTCTTAAGACCTTATCAAATCTGAGGTCACTGATTCAACTGGATTTTGAGAAAAATGACTCAAAAGACAATAACATATCAAAACATTAGGCCAAGATTTTATATTCTAATTGTTTAGTTTAGTCAGTAAGCACCTGGGTAGAAGGGCGACTTTATCTTTCATACAAATTTCCAGTTTTGTCTGTAATACATTGTCCTAATTCATCTTTGGATACTTGAAAATGCAGATGTCCCAATATATTATACATTAATGCTTTGTTGAGTGAGGGTTTCTTGCCTCCCGCCTTGAAAGAGGCGGTGGTGAGGCCCCTCTTCAAGAAGCCTTCTCTGGATCCAGCTGTTTTGGCAAATTACTGTCCAGTCTCCAACCTTCACTTTGTGTCAAAGGTTGTTGAGAGCTTCACCTGGATGAAGCTGTCTATCTAGATCCGTTCCAATCCAGCTTCCGGCCTGGGTACAGCACAGAAATGGCATTGATCGCATTGGTTGATGATCTCTGGAGGGCTCGGGACAGGGGTTGTTCCTCTGTCCTGGTCCTATTAGATCTCTCAGCGGCTTTTGATACCATCAATCATGATATCATGCTGCGCTGGCTGGGGGTTGGGGGCACCGTATTACGGTGGTTCTCCTTTCTCTCTGACCGGTCGCAGTTTGTGTTGGCAGGGGGGCAGAGGTCGGCCTCGAGGCGCCTTATATGTGGGGTGCCGCAAGGGTCAGTCCTTTCGCCCCTTCTGTTCAACATCTATATGAAGCCGCTGGGTGAGATCATCCATAGTTTTGGGGTGAGGTTCCATCAGTACAGTGACGACACTCAGCCGTACATCTCCACCCCAGACCACCCCAGACCCCAGTGATGCCCTTGAAGTGATGTCCCGGTCCCTGGAGGCCGTGCGGGTCTGGATGGGAAGAAACAGACTCCGACTCAACCCCTCCAAGACCGAGTGGCTGTGGCTCCCAGCGTCCCAATATAGCCAGCTGGTGCCATTGCTGGCTAGTGGGGGCAAATCATTGGCCCCCACGGAGAGGGCTCGCAACTTGGGTGTCCTCCTGGATGCATGGCTGTCTTTAGAAGAGCATATGATGGCCATGGCCAGGGGGGCTTTTTATCAGGTTCGCCTGATCCGCCAGTTGCGTCCCTTTCTGGATCGGGACTCCCTGCACACGGTCACCCATGCCCTCGTCACTTCCCGACTGGACTACTGTAATGCTCTCTACATGGGGCTTCCCTTTGAAGAGTACCCGGAGACTCCAACTGGTCCAAAATGCGGCTGTGCGGGTGGTTATGGGAGTGGCAGGGCGCTCCCATGTAACGTCTCTCCTGCGCGAGCTGCATTGGCTCCCAGTGGTCTTCCGGGTGTGATTCAAGGTGTTGATTAACTTCTTTAAAGCGCTCCATGGCTTAGGACCTGGGTATTTATGGGACCGCCTTCTGCTACCAACAGCCTCCCACAGGCCACAGAGTACATTCCCACAGAGAGGGGCTCCTCGGGGTGCCGTCGATCAGACAATGCCGGCTGGCGACTCCCCGGGGGACAGCCTTCTCTGTGGAGGCTCCTGCCCTCTGGAATGAGCTGCCCCCGGAGGTACAGAGGATCCCAGACTTGTGCGCCTTTCGCCGTGCCTTGAAGACTCTGTTATTTCAGCAAGCCGGGCTAGCCTAATTTTAATGGTTTAAAATTTTTAATGGGATGTTTTAATTGTGGGCCAAAGTATTTAATTTGATTTTAAACTATTTTTTAACTTTTATATGTATGTATTTGGTCCGGCTGTTCACCACCCTGAGTCTTTCGGGAGAAGGGCAGTATATAAATATAATTAAATAAATAAATATTACATTAACTTGATACAAACAGTCACAGTAAAATATGAGACTATTATAGCAGTGACAGACATACAATCCAGCCACCCACTTCTCACTTTTAAATGTTACGTTTTGAAGAAGCATTTTTAAGGTTGTGCAGTGCTTCATATTTCGTTCTGAAAAGCTGCCACTGACTTATTAACGCAGATGCATCTGTTTACAGGATCAGTCCTGCTTTAAAGACTCACCAACAGATTCTATACTCTCATTCTGCCATTCTTTTCAATTGAAGCCTTTACAGCTTTAATATAGTTAGAAATATGATTTACAATTGATGAGAATGTACTTTTAAGTAGCAAATACAGGCAATGAAGTTTCAGTTTAATGGTTGAAACTCTTTTTATGTTAATGTTCTGTATTTATACTAGAAGATGGGAAGTTGCTTGGGCTTTCCATGTGCAGCTTTTTTTTTTTTAATGGGGGAGTTCAACATTCCTGCGGATGACATGCTTCCTGTTCTGCCATAGCATATAGATCCTATTACCTTTTTATAGCAACACTATTGAATATAGTAATGCCTTCTAAAACTGTCCACAGACTTATCAGTTTTCTTTGAAGGATTATTTTTGGGATTACAGGTAAAACTCCAAAAATGGAAATTCAAATTGTTGTGAAATAAACTCTAAATTAATATATTTCTGAGGCTTAAAACAACAATAATAAAATAGTTCTTTGGACCTCAGTGATATTTACGTTTGTGGATATACCAGGGATTGCACTCCAGAAACTCTTAGTTAATACATTTTGAAACCCCTTTGTCTCAAAAGAATGGAAGAATGAATGAATCCCTACTTTGTTTTACACTGAGGAAGAATTCACATTACAAATATTTGTGTTCATTCTATACAAAAGTGGAAGATTTATTTCTGTGCATCTATATGTATATTAAGCCCTCCCCCCACCAGTAAACTTGTGTTGAAAAGAATACCATGTGAATAGCTTCTAGTGAGGATTCATGGTGAACTAGATGTCTGTGAAGGAGCAGGGATGGCATTGTGGTGGTGATTTGCAGACAGATGGTGAATTCTGGCCAGCAAAGTGTAGAAAAAGGAGAGGTTATGAGATCACCCATTTGCACTGCAAGAACTGATTTTTTTGTGGCCGATTTATAAGTTGAATAGCTGAGAGTTAAGGGATTTCAAGTACGCTCACAGCTCTATTGTAGCCTATATGGACATAAGATTTGCCAAACCTCATTTCTTAATCACTTTGGGAAATTGCTTCTTAACTATTCAAAAATTTAGACTGACACATTTATTTTATAACACCAGGTGATTTCCTTCAATTCTTAGCAAAAGAAATTTTAAATAAAAGTTTAAAGACAAAAAAAAATATCCCTTTTTGGAATAAGCATTTTAAAAAATTACAGATGGACTAAGGGTCCAGCTATTATAGGTTTGAAATAAGATTTTGAAAGAATTGGTCCTGCAGGAAAATGCTGTTGTTTTGAATTATAAAAAAAAAATCAAGTTTGTTAGAAATTAAAGCAAGAGTGCCAAACTCATGGCGTCATGTGACATATCGGGACATTTTCCCCTTTGCTAAACCAGGCGGGGACGGGGCCAACATGTGATGCCTCCTGCTCATGGGCCACGAGTTTGACACTCCTGAATTAAAGGATTAAAGGAATATAAAGTTGGTTTATTTGACCAAAGTTAAAATAGATATTCTATTAACTCTGATAATAGTGGACTTTTGCTGACTATGACTGCACAGTTTTAAGGATTTGTTTTAAAGAAATACAGGAATAAGAGATCATTTGTTATATTTTAAGAGAAGGTGTATTTAAGAGAACAATTTTAAGTTACCAAAATTGTTTATACTTTTTTTTTCTACCGCATTTTCTAGTTTTCTTTTATTTTTTATATATTTAAACCTTTTTTAGTTTTTGCCTTTTTAATTGTAATTTTTAAGTTTTTTTTTTAAAGGAAAGAATACTGTATGTGTAATGGAATGCATGGATGATCTTGGGGAACAAGGGGGGAAAGAGATGCTGCCAGGGAAACAATGAGAAAATTAAGACAGGAGCCCCAGTGGCTTAACTGTCATAAAAAGAAACATAGGAAGGATCAGCCCCAATTGATTAGGCTGCTAAATGCGGCAGCAGGAACTTTGTATCCTTAGACTTAACAAGATTCTGTTAATGTAGCCTTACAATACAATTGTACAATTGTACAATTAGATGAATACAATTTCATCTAATTGTATTTCCAGTCTGTTTACCTGAGAGGGCTATGAAATTCAGGTGTTGGTTATTTATATCTATATTTTCTGTGTGTGCATGTGTGAGAAGGAGGGAGAGAAGCACAGAAGATCTTGAATTTTCTGTTGCAAAGCAGGTTTTTTTTTAGTATAGGGAATGCATAATATGTAAAGAGGTCCTAACATTTAGTTTAGCAGAAGAATTAATACCTATTACAAATGAAGTGTTTACATTTTTTTTTTCTTCTGAACTGGTTAGTCATACCAGTCATACATGAGCTTGCATTCTACTTTTGTGTTTAATTTCTTCAGCTGTAGTAATATCCCTACAATAGTGATCTGCAGTGTTCCCCTTAAAATAGTTGATAGTTAACTTTTAATTTGTTTTAGGTTTTGTCCATAGTCTTTTAGATGGATTGCTAGAGGAAGCTGATGTTATTTCTATTTGCATTTCAGTGTTTTATTAATATTTGAAATAAAAATAAATGTTTAATATAACTCTTGTTTTTACAATGGTAGGCCCTGTTTTTGCAAAAATGAAAAATTAGATTAGTTTTCAATTGATTTACTGTGACCATGTTTCAAGCTATTTGACTTAAGGTGACATAGGAATGTATTATATACAGCTGTTATACTTTTTTTTATATTCTACTTTTTTTAAAAAAAATGCATATATATGTATATTTCTTTATTTCCTAAGCCCCCCACACTTCCTTATTGCTTACTCTTTTCTTTACACAGGAACCTTTAAACTAATAATAGAATTTTCAGAAGAATACCCAAATAAACCACCAACGGTTAGGTTTTTATCAAAGATGTTTCATCCCAATGGTAAGTTTTATTGGAAGATGCAATAATAAAACCTTCAGTGTAATCATATATTCAGCAATGTTCTATTTCTGTATGTTGAAGATAAGCTTCTGGCAACTGGTTAGCCCAGAAATTCTTCACAATCTGCCAGGGATAATTTATAAAATCAACACAATATTAATCATTTAGGTCAAAAGAATAACGAAATTAAGATGATAAATTCTTGGCTCTCTTAGAGGTTATTAACAATTCTTCAGATACAGTCTTTTCTTGAAGTCACTGTAGGGAGTTAACTGGAAGCAGTAATTCAGTCATTTGCCAAAATACCAAGAACCTGCATATAATCAGACTTAAATTTATATTTTTCCTTTATTGTCTTACCTAAGCCTTTTTAAAAGTTACTTTACAAAGTATTAATTCAAAAGTGATGAGTAATAAATTACTATTATCCTTATTACTATACGCTGCTGTGAAATTTAATATGATAAGTTCTGATATAAAAATGTTCTAAAATAAGCATATGATAAGATGCATAAAGAAACTAAACCTTTAGATTCTTTAAAGGAGTATGTTTCCACTGGAAGAAAAACTAAAACTTCCTATTTTGTATAAAGGAATTATAGGCGTGTCAGATATTTTCCTGTTGTAAGGAGATGCATTAGACTACAGTAAATACCATCTCTCATTCTGTTACTATAAATAAAAATAAACCTTAATCTACATTAAACCACAACTTTCCTTTGATTTAATTTTAGAAATCCATGGGTCCTGAATCTCATATATTAAATTACTAATCATTGCAGAAATCCAAAATTTGGAAAATAAACTTTATTTGGGTCCATATCTTTATAAAATACGGGCTTTCTTCCTGTGTGAATAATAATACTGTAATTAAATAAGTTATGGTATCTAAATATAATGACTGATTTATATGAGCTACACTTAAAGCTAGTCCTGCTTATGAAAAAATTAGGCATCTCTTCTTTGAAATATGTCATACATATTTAGATATTTATTGTTTGGCAATAAGTCTACGAACATCTTCGCAGAGATTTCTGGACTGTTCAATTAAAATTATACTAAAATATTAAACCTTGGGAGGAATATATTATTGACTTGCCTTAATAAGATATCAAAATAATTTAAACTTTCTGCATGGTGTTGAAGCACTTAGTTCCTCTGGAAACAATTAAATCGGGGACTGACTCTCTGAGATTGCATTCTTCATTTTTCCCATCAAAATCAGAAGCCATGATTGCCTATGATTTTTTCCTAGTTAGCAAAAAGAAAACTAGCAAACCTAGTTTAGATGTAACACTAAAAAAATTGCAAACATTTTTAATTACTTTTAAGAGGAATCAGGAAGTGCATCACCTTTTTTTAGATGATCATTGAATCCAAATTATTCTGTGTTTGTAGTAAACTGGAAATTAATGATCTGAAACAAATTACATAATTCTAATATCTTCTATTTTAGTGTATGCAGATGGAAGCATATGTTTAGATATCCTTCAAAATCGTTGGAGTCCAACATACGATGTCTCATCTATTTTAACTTCAATTCAGGTAATTTAAAAATAATAATGAAAACTTCCTTCAGACTTAATATAGAAGTACTAGCTGTTTAATCTTCAGGTGTAAGTTACATTATTTAACTAAGCTAGTTTGTATATGACTACATTTGTCAAAAAAGATTGTTTTGTTGAACTTTAACACTACACAAAGTATCTATAACATCAGTCTAGCTATAGTTTCTGTCCAGTGTTGCTATGTTCTATATTTATTTTGTCATTATTCTTTTAATGCTAATTAATACTATTTTTCATGTTTTTGGCTTCTTCTACGTTCAGTCACTGCTTGATGAACCTAATCCTAATAGTCCTGCCAACAGTCAGGCTGCACAGCTTTATCAAGAGAACAAACGTGAATATGAAAAACGAGTTTCAGCTATTGTTGAACAAAGTTGGAATGATTCATAAGAAATGACTTTCATTAACAGACACCCCATAATCATCATGTACAATTTAACTTGCGATAGGAAATGCTACCAGAACTCAAGTGCCACGTTTGACTTGCGTACAGATGCATTTGCAAATGCTCTTCAGTTTCAAAACTTTAAAAGCTTGTGTACTTTGATTAATGTACTTTTTATTGCATGTTATGACCTAAGTTATTGCTACATAAATTTGTAATATATCCTGTTTGTATTTTTTTCAAAGTGTATAATGTTGGTGTGAAGTTTTCATGACAGAATATACATATTTTGTAAATCTGTACTTTTTTCAAAATATTGAATGCCTTATTTTTGAATTCTTTAGATTTTTAAATTGGACAAATCACTAGAGTTTTATATATAAAATATTTCATGTAAAGCTGAAATACATAACCTCAGTGCAAGACATTTTTGTCACTATTCTATTTTTGACACAGATTTTAAAGTTGATTAATTTTTATATGCTTTTTTTTAAGGAGCATGCTGCGCAGCCATTTTTCACTAGTCCTGTATTGCAGACTAATATAAGAGACCTTACATCTGACTTGGAAATTGCATCCATGTTGCTCTCCAAAACGAAAATTTTTGCCAAAGCTTGCCCAGTGCCATTAAATAAAGTACAAACAGCTCTGAACATGGAGAAACAAATTACTGCCCACTAGGGACTTAGCACTAAAGTGCCGGAGCAATATATTTACTAGCAATGAATTATGGACATTGCAGTCCCAAAACTTTGTCTTCCTGGGTTTTAAATAATTTGTACCTGTGCCTTGGCTGTACAAGTCTTCTGCTATTCTACCCTTACTTGGTAATTCTACACTTGATATTAGCCAAAAGGCTGAAAAGCAATTCTTGGTAATTCTGTGAATGTGATCACTGAAGAAAATCTGTGTGAATTGCAGTGCTCTTGAAGGCCTTTTGAATATGATAACTTGACAAATCAGTTTTTCCCATTTTAAAGCAGGAAACATATGGAAAGCCACAATAGTCTCCCTTAAATAACCATTTTGTAGTTGAAATGCAAAGAATACCCAGCACTTACCTCAAACCCAGACCCACAAACATTAATCCTTGGCCACAGGAAAATTGCCCACTCTGCTTTAAACATACACAAGACTTAAGGTGCAAGCCTATTCCTTTCTGTTAGATCATTACAGCTATTTGTTCAAAGAGCTAATTCATTTTCCTTGACTGCTGTGCACATGTGATTCTTTGTTGTGGTTAAGGTCATATTACATTTATATAAATAGTAGTCATGTACTGATATCAGACTACATGTTACTATAACAACCTTATTAACAGGCATAGTAGGTCATTTAAGGTTTGTGTTTGCTAAATGAAAGAGAAAAACCAACAATATGCTTAAGAATGAATTGCAAAGATCCAAATCCTTTTAATAGTTTGCTAAATTCTCAGGGTTGGGATTAGTTTCATAACTGTAAAAAGTCAAGTAAAACACTCAGAACATTCAGCAAATCCAGGAGTTAATGATCCCTTAGATATAAATAACTTAAAATATACTAGAAGCATCTGTATCCAGCGGGATCTCTAAGGAATTATGTTGCATCAAAATCAATGGGAAATATTGGTAAAGTGGGTAGGAGCAATGGATTTTTAAAAAACAATTACTCAATGGGGTGTGAAAAATACTGGTTTCTGGCTTCTTTTAAGAGAAGCAAACAAAAATTGTAGCAATATTTTTCAGCCTTTCTCTACCATCCAAGTTCTTATGATAAAATTACTCCTAAGTGGCTGCTCTCTTCAGATAGAGATACAATGCTGCTATGTTGGGCTTAATTTGAAATGGAGAAAGGTACAAGGCCCCACAACGTATTTCCAAAAGCAACGGGATAGATGTTTCCTCTGACTATTCTGCATCAAATCTGAGAATTTGCAGTAGAAATCCTGCAAACTTCCAAACTGCCACAAAGTAAGTAGATACATTCTAATATAAAACAGCTGTTTGTGCTTTTCTAGAATTTTGCTGGTATATTTTCCACTCAGTGTAGCTCTACCCAGAACAATTACTAGATTTTTATCCTGCCTTTTCTGGATATAACTCAAGGCAATGAACATACCTAATAGGTCTGCCTTCTGTTTTTCCCACAACAGTGTGACGTGGGTTGGGCCAAAAGGCCAAAATTAGCCAGCCAGCATTCATCCCTAAGGGAGACATAGGATTCACAGTCTCTTGGCTTCTACACCAGCACCTTAACCACTGCACCAGACTGCCTCATTTGCAAATGAAAGCTTCTAGGTCAGGGCTGTCAAACTCCTGGCCCATGGGCTAGATGTATCTCATATTGGCCACACCCAGTTTAGCAAAGGGGGTGGGGAATCCTGATATGTCACATGATGCCACTGTGATGATGTGAGGTTGACACCCCTGTTCTAGGTAGTCCCAACTAGAGGTCTAGGCTGGGAAGATGGCTGCAGGAATATGACACATGCACATACATGGGAGCACATAGAATAATAGGTTCTTCATCTACATGAACTTCATTCTAGAATAAGGTGGAATATATAGAAAAAGGCAATTTTAAGTATAAAAATTGGGTTAGAAAACATGCTCACAAAAGTTCATTTCAGTATTGCTTGTTACCCCTTTTTCTGAGCAGTTTTTTCAAACAAAAATGATTATTGGCTAGCCACATTAGACAATAGGAACTAAGTTTTGTCATGCACAAAACACATTTCTCTAAACGTAGTTATCCGTTCAGTATGGGATACATGTAGTTGCATATTTTCATTCCTTCTGGGGAAAAAATCCCTCCATTCATCTGTTAACTCTCCAAAAGGTTTCCACATAGCACTCAGCAAGCCAGAATTTATATGGGATATAGCTGTGGGCGAAAAAAAATGTGAATCCTTATTTGTACTGTACCTACAATGTAATCAGGGCCTTATCTAAGTTGTACCCATTTATAGATTCTGTTTAAATAACACTCCAAATAGTGCCGTCTGTCATGTCTTTATTAAACATACTGAGTCAACTTTCCCCCTCCTTATGAAAAAGCCTTAGGAAAATTAGCTCTCTTAAGAGGCGAAGTTATGTCAGAAATTCCAATCACAGGTGTGAGTTCAAGGAGCCCTTTCTTAATAACAAACACAACTGTGATGATTGTTAACATTGGAGTTTGCTCATCATAGCACAGGTTTATGAAAATGAATCATGCCTCAGTCAGGCATTGCTGCAGACTCAGAAAAAGAGCTGCTGGTGTTCCTGAGCCTGGGGCCCAGTGGACTAAGTCACAAAACCATAGCCAAAGATTTTGGCCTCCAATTAAAATCTAGTTAGCAGATGATGTACAACTGGAGGAAATGTAATAGCATTGCTACCTCTTCCTAGTAAAATTATCTAAGAAATCATTGAAGAGAATACAAAGCTCCTGGAGGTCACAGATCCATAGTAACAGCAAAAGATTTGCAGGCCATGTTTGATGTTAGTTTTCATGAGTCTGCATAAGAAAATCACTAAACTACAACAGTTTGGGGGGGGGGGACGAGAAGGAAATTGCAGGAAAATTTGCCCAAAGACTACTTGCACAACCTAGTGTACCATTTAAAGAACAAGATTCTGAGGCTACACAAGATGAAAGTGGAACTTTGGGTTATTAATGAGAATTAAAAAATTAAGATGTTTCCCACACCAATAAGATTAATAAGAGTAGTGTAAACAAAATCCAGTGGTAGAATAGTCTGCCTCCTCACAAAGATTGACTTCCTCCTTATTTTACCTGAAAGGGCTGAAGGAACAAAGCCAAAATATAAACTGCTTCTAAATAATTTTATATTTGAAAGCAAATTCATTAGTCAAAGTATTATCACTGCATTGTTATTCCTAATAAATCTCATTAACCCATGCCCAGAGAGAATAGCTCTTTCTCCTATCTTAAATGTTACTAGGGAGATCTGACATACTACACACCAACCATGAAATAGGACAGCGGAGCATATGATTTGGGACTGATTTTCAGCCTCAGGTGTCTTGCAATTGTTGAGGGAACAGTGGAGTTTGGATTGTACAAGTGGATTCTACCAGAAAGTGTCCAGTATGTGTCCTTCTGGGAGCTGAAATTTAAATTTGAGTTATTTGCTCTTAAATGCACACAAATAAATATATAATAGAAGCCAATTGAATTGTTAAATTTGAAATGGCTAAATCAAAGCTCTTACCTTACTCTAACTGAAATGATGTGGCATGACTTGAAGCAACCAGTTCATGTAAAGACAGTCCCAAAATATCACATGAAAGCAGTACCTTAACAGATGTTCTCTTGCTAATAGACAACATATGCATGATTGGTCGACAAGTATAGAAAACATTCAGTTGAAGTTATTACTGCTAAAAACTATAAAGTTTAATGTTTTCCAACAAGATCAGTGAATGTTAGTTCAGAGTGTTCAATAAAGACATGACATAGTACACTTTCAATTGTTTAACTATAATTTTTGTCTATTATTAGGACTTCCTGTTTTAGATTGTAGGTCACAGAACTGCAGTATTATGAATAGCATTAAATGATTCCAAGTTATCTCAAGAACAGAGAACTGGCAATGTATAGTATCTCAGATATACCTAGCCAATCTTTCACCAGAATTACATAAAGGAAAGAGTAAACTAAACAGAAAAATAGGCATGGACTTCCCTTTATTGTAATAATCTGGGTTAGTTGAAAGTGAGTGGTGATGAGAAAAAACCAAACTGCATCCATTTTAGAGGGATACCTCTATGCAAAAAAGCTATCCTCAAATGGAGAAGGTTCATGTTTAAACAGACACAACATAACAGCTAATAACTGAAGAATCTAGTTGGGCTGGCTTTTTTCTGTAAACATGCCTTAGAAATACCTCAGGTTTGCAGCAGTATAATGCACAGAGGGCAATTTAGTGTCTTCAGGTCCACCAAATGGAAATCCATCTTATATTACAGTTATCTAAAGAAGTCAAAGGCAGAACATAGTTTCATATCAATGATGAAATCACACAGTTGTTTTTGTGATCTGATGACTCTGCAATGGTTAAATGTCTGTGTCTGACATTCCCTAATAGGTACTGTAATGTACAGTATAATTAGATATTCGTAAATGTAAGAGGTTGAGAACTGTAGACCTCTAATGATAGCAGGCCCAATACCACCATACTACATTCCCAGAAAAAGGTTTTGTCTGTCCCATCATTTCTAAATATACAACATGCAGTGGATTGCATAGAATGCAGTTGTGCACCAATATCACTTCTAGTGATGCCAATAAACTGCCATCATTCTCATTTATCTTCAATTTATCTTCAGCACTCACCGAAACCACGCCAGGTCAGGTTCATCAAACATACTGGCAGTACTTTCAAGCCAGAAAAAAGGGCATTCATTTCAAAGGCCTTGAGCTTAGATGGCTAGATAAGGAGAAAAAGTAAATTCATGAAATATCTATCAGCTGTCAGCTGTCATGGTTAAGGGAAATGCCACTTGGTAGCAGCCAATAAGAGGAGGGAAGCATATGCCTGCTTGTAGGCTTCCCAGAAGTATCTGGCTGACCTACTGAAAACAAATTTCTGGACTAATCGACCTTGGGTCTAATCCAACAAAGCTTTTACGTTCCTATGAAATCACATTCAATTCACTCCCATCTCCCAACTCCAGCAAAATGTTGATTAATAAGCAGAGCAGTCCTACCATATGAACAATTTTGTGGTTGGAATGTCTACAGAGTCCAAAGGTCTACATCAAGGGAGAGAAACTTAATTCCCTTTCCTAGGTCTTTTTAAACACACGTTTAGCTATTTTCCTCACAATAGTTGCAATAGAAAGAATATTTAGACTGGGATGGGCAACTTTGGGGGGAGTTTCAAGAATCCTAATCCTTTTTTCAGCCCTTAAACCAAGTCTGACTATACAGTAGTTGCTAAGAATTGTTGCATAGTTCCCAGTCATTTTGTAGTAGAAAGTTTACTATTAAGTGTAAAATACATTTTAAAAAGAAAATCCTCAGTAAGGGGAAAATCTTGGTCATTTTTGCATCATCATCATTCCAACCAACCGCAGCTTTCAGACACTAAAAACATGTAGTGTTCAATTCCAAGGTGTCAAAACATTGCATATTCCTGAATTGTATTAACAGGAGATAGAGTAATCCCTAATGTAATTTTGATGTATAGTAGAGATATGCCAGGATAAATGCTGTAGAAAATTTCTGCTGAAAAGGAAAAGATGCATCCAAAACTGAATTTCTCCCACCCCACAATGGTAGAGCTGCTTGAGTGGGAAACTTACTATATCTTAGTTATCCTAAATAATTACTGTATTTTCAGGAAGAATAAGGCAAGACCTGAGACAATTAAAAAAAAAAGGGGGGGGCTGAATGTTTACTTTGGGGACCTATCTTAAAATTGCAACATTGGACTCCTTTTGCCTTGTATGCCAGATTTTATAAATTCAGATTAGGGCAGTACTTTATATTCATTGAATCAATTTAAGGTCAAAATGTACTGCTCTTTTACCAAGTCAAGTCAGCTTAACACTACTACTGGTTTTTGGAATGTTCCAACGGTCAACAAGAGATATCTTTGAAATCCAAGAGTTCAGAATAGAGTTTTATATAATTCAAACATCATGGAGAATTTAAGACATTCATATGGATGGTTAAAGATATAACAGCCTTAATACTGAAATGGGACATATAA
>JANHZT010001776.1:415571-426170 GCA_032468215.1 Stegonotus admiraltiensis | reverse complement strand
TGTTCTTACTTCCTCATCCTGCAATGTAAAGAGCACGTATAAATAAAGGAAGCCTGAATCCATGACCAAGCCTCAGCATGATTATTGGGTACGATCCTTCCGAATTGCAACAAAGCCTATAATCACTGAAATAACATAGGAAACTATAATGATGAGACAAACTGAGGTGGTGAGGGAAAAGAGAAAAGACAAAGTTGGACTGCCAAATCTGGGCTACAAAAATCTAGACTGCTTGATGACAGCTAAGTGTTTGTTTCTTTTTGGCTACCTCGTAATCATGCAGATTTCAACATTTCCAATCAAAAACCAAGTTGTCTTTTAAACCATTTAATATATGCATACAGAAAAAAATTGCTAGTTTAAATTTGTTAAGAATTAGATAACTCTGCAATAAATGATCCTGAAGGTAGGGCCTTTTCTACTAATTTTTATTTTAGCATTATGGCAATCCAGTACTTACTTCCCTCCATTAAGCATTACTCAGCCTAGCCTGACAAGCAAGCTGGCAGCTGTATCCTCTTGTCTTGCAGCTGTGTGAACAGCTTGCTCTGTGGAGCCGCTTTTTGTATGCCTACGACAGGGTGCAGCCAAAAGCCAAGGTGAAGTGGCACAAAGTCAACTGAAATGCGATGGGCTGGAGCATTAAGTGATCCAAATGGTGATGGATGAAACTTGGGAACCATAATTACAGAGCTGAATGCTGGCTCTTTCTACAAGCAGAAAAAGGTGATTGTCACAAGGTTTGTTTTTTATTTTATTTTACACAGCCTGCTACTTGTTTTTTTCTTAACAGCCTGGGAAAACTGATAGTTACTGCTGCCGCACAGCCTATCTTCTGGGTGGGGATTAAACATTCTGGCACAGTTCAAAGGCTGCATGCTTGCAATTTTTATGGCCCTTAGTGGACTATATGCTCTTAATAATGGAGATTTGATGTTGTTCAGCTGTGTCTACGACAGGAGTAGAGAAGCTGTAGCCACAAGGCTGCTTGCCATACTGAACCAATTTTTTTCCCCAGCCCGTGGAGCTTTTGACCAGGACTTCTGTAAAGTGAGAGCATGTTTTTTCGCTGTTTTGAGTTAGAAACCTAAAAAACTGTGGTGTAAGCATTATATTAGGCATATTACTATTAAAACACAAAATAGCCCCCTCAAAACCTCCCCAGCCCAACCTACACATGTGATTATGGTCCCACCCACTATGTAGTTCTCAGTTTTCCCAAAAAGTATGAAGTGCAGAACCCTTGGCAAACCGGTAGGCTGGGGTATCTGCTTACTCTTGTATGCATTACCGTATATTTGTGAAGGAATGTAGGTTATACTTGTGCATGACACAGTATGCAAGAATAAGGTGGAAGGCAGGGGTGAAATTCAGCAGGTTCTGGAGAACTGGTAGCGGAAATTTTGAGTAGGTCAGAGAACCGGCAAATACCACCTCTGACTGGCCCCAGAATGGGGTGGGAATGGAGATTTTACAGTATTCTTCCCCTGGAGTGGGGTGGGAATGGAGATTTTGCAGTATACTTCTCTTGGAGTGGGGTGGGAATAGAAATTTTGCAGTATCCTTCTCCTGCCATGCCCACCAAGCCACACCCACCAAGCCACACCACACCAACCAAGCCATGCCCACAGAACTGGTAGTAAAAAAAATGGAATTCTACCAGTGGTGGGAGGGAGTGTCTTTACAGGATATATGAATTGAATCAGTGCAATTTATAACCTGGGATTTATGAATGAATGTTTATGTGATCCCAGCTGTGTTTTAAAGATACCAGAAGTCCTTACTTGGAATTCCCACAAGCTCTGCTTTTGTAAAAAAGTTGTTCCAAGAATGTCTTACCATTCACAGGAGTTTAAAAGAATAAATATCTACACTATCCAGCCAGCTGCACAATGGTGGGGGGGAGGGATGGGGGAAACTTCCAAATTACTACCCTCAGTGTTTTTAATTATGCTGATTTGTTCTAGTTTCTAAATATGTGTGAGGAGTTCTTACACGGAATTTCATTCAATATAAACCCTTTGAGCTGCATGTTAGCTATTATACTTTATGAATGAGTTCCTTGAGCTACCACTCAACAGATACAAAATAATACTGTATTCCTTATTTTCCTGGGACATAAAGCTTTTTAAACTAGGCATCTCTAGTACTATTGCAGCCTGACCATGGGGGAAATTCAGCAGGTTCTGACAGATTCTGGAGAACCGGTAGTGGAAATTTTGAGTAGTTCGAAGAACCGGCAAATACCACCTCTGACTGGCCCCAGAGTGTGGTGGGAATGGAGATTTTACAGTATCTTTCCCCTGCCACGCCCACCAAGCCACATCATGCCCACCACACCATGCCACAGAACCGGTAGTAAAAAAAAATTGAATTTCATCACTGAACCTGACAGCCAAATGCTGAACCATTAACATTAGCCCTGAGATTTATAACTTGTAGAAAAAGAGAGTGGTGGCATTTTCTGTTAAAGAAATGGAAGTTGCCCTTGATAAAAATGACAACCCCTTTTTAAAAGAAACCCTTTATTCCTCTGAATAAACCCAGCACAAATATCTACCAGGATGCAAAAGATGTGGATTCAAATTCTCATTCCTTTGGGAACCTCATTAGGTTCTAATCCTAAATTCAAATAAGACTCAAATGCATTGCACTGTATGGGACTTTGTGCCACTCGCCACATTGAAGAGTAAACTAGTTCACATTAGCAAAATATTATGGCAGCAAAGAAGAGACAAGGCACTCGAGCCCTTTCAAAGGAAGAAAAAAAATATATAAGTAAACTGGTGTGTGAAAAGACACATACATTAAAGGCACATTGCCAGACAACTTTTTTTCCATGTGAAGAATAAAAAAAGCATGTGAAATGGATATTTCTTTTCACCCTTGATTTTAAAAAAATGTGCTTGTTTAAATGAAGATGTTTTATTTCTGGACACATGTCTGGATACAGTTACCTTGATTCACTCCATCCTCCTTTCCTTGGTAGTACGATATGTGATGGAACTGAAATCTGTTTCATTCAATGTATAGCAGTTTTATGATTACTATTAGTAGCATCGCTGTATTCTTTCCTCTATTCTTTCCATGGTGCACACAGTTGTCTTCCATATTTCATCTTTCCCAAAGCCTGCATTTGCCCATCTTAACCTAACCTAGTTGTTTGCCTGGATAAGTAGATTGCCTCAAGGGCAGGCAGGGAGTTTCCCAGCTCAGCAGAGACTTGTGATCATAGTTCAATATGCTAACTGACATATAATATACTAGTTCTTTGTCAGCAGGTGAATCAAGTATAATTCTTTCTTGATACTTTTTTTATTTCTATGTCTCTTTTTTTCTGACTATCGCAGTCTCTCTATAGATGTCTTTTTTCAACTCTGTATTGTTTGTTCTTCTATTCGTAAACAAAAGTCATAAGCTTTGGTTCTTTAAAGCCTACTTACCAGCTTATATTGATTTAATTGAACTTTTGCTTACTTGAACACTGTGTTCACATATACCGTGACATGATTTGAATTATGGCTTACTAATTAAGTCACAATTGGTTGGTTTCATGACACATGCTAAGCAATAAAGTCTGGTTTACTAATCATACTGAGTTGGCAAATATTGTAAATCATAATAAAATAAACCATGTGAATGTAACTCAGGTTAAATGTTTTCGGAAACTGGAAAACGTTTATTTTATTTTTCAGACAGCAGTATTTGGTGGTTGAAAATTAGAACAAATAAGACCTAAGCGACTTTCCCCCCACTGTATTATTCAAAGAACTGAAAACTAAAATTATAGTTTTAGAGATGATTACCAGTTAACTGAGATTTCAGCTAGTGCTTAATATAATTCAAAATTCAAATATATTGCCAAGCAGGAAAGAGAAAGTCATGTTACAACATGTTATGGTTCACATATTTCTTTTGTCCCTAAATCAACAACTCTGTAAGAGATTTTTGAATTTGAAGTCACTATTTGTCAGCTCTCTACTGGAACTAAATTCACTGAAGTGATGATTCACTGTCCTAAAATGAATTCCAGAAGAGAATTTGCAGCACTTTTGAACTGGTGCCTTCCAAATGAGCCTTGGCATCCGCAACCAGTACTGGCCACAGATGAAAGTTAATGGGTAGGATGGAAATTGTGAGCCAATATATCTGGAGGACATCAGATTGGGGAAGGTTGCCCAGGGAGATCAGGAGTTAGCATCCGCAGTATTAGTTCCATGAAATGAAATAATAGTAAGGGACTCCTTTAAGTCAGCTTGGGAAAAGCAGCAAATTGAGGCCAGCTCCCAGTCCAGCTGCACAGCTCCCAGTCAAGGCAAATTATATACATGTGCAACAGAAAATCTTGCAAATAGCTCTCACTTTCTGTGGCAGTTCGTTCTGCTGAATGACAATTCAGAATGACAATTTGTACAACAAAGTTAGCTAGAGAAGACGTGAGCACCCTGATCCAATCCATTAAACAGGGTGTGGGTGGGGGGTGGGGTGTAATTTAGTCCTAGGACATAAAATGTGCAGGAAGATTGGTATAAGAAAATCAGTCAGTGAAGGGACGATTAATCGTCAGAGCTTTAGTGACACTTCAGATTGAGGCAGTGGCCTCAATTTGCCTAAGGGTGGAGCTCATTTTTATATAAGCTCTTACAAAGAAAAGGAAAACCACAACATACCAGAGTTTGTTTGTGTGTTCTTTAATAAGAATAACTTCTTTTGATTTTCTGTCCCCAACCTAGAGGTGATATTTGAATTCTAGTCTATTCATAAAAGTAAGTGCTAAACAGAACTTACTCAGAGCTTATTGCCCTGAGCAGAAATAATCACACCCAAATTCCCACGGACTGCCTTTTTGTCTCCTCCACTTCTCCCGGTTCTGGGATCCTGCAAGGAAATGGCAACCTCCCTCATCATCCTTGAGTATTTCACTTGAAGGTCTGGACCAATTGCCAGGACAACTGCACAACAGCAACTCTCCTTCAAGTCTCAAGAATCCTTGGGTGGATTCTAAAACTGTTCTGCAGCAAAATTAGAAATCTTTAGTCTGAAATTGCAGTCACTGATCCTGTGGCAGTCAGTGAGTGACTACATTCTGTTTGTTGTTTTTAGTTGGGGGACCTTAAAAGCAGAATAAGTTGACATGTTTTGTTTATAAAAATTGCCTCTGGGTATGGGAAGAATTTTTTCCTCGGGTGGGGTTTTTTTCCCCTTTTTTGGTCTAACCAGCTATGCTGGGAAACCTGGGTGGCTGAACCAATCTGTACCAGCCCACAAAGCTGAAGTATAGAAACCTCACCAACATTGCTCGTTCTGATGGGTTATGAAACTGTAAAATACTTCGATGGAACATTTTCACACCACGTATTCTCATTCTCACTTCCAAATAACATCAGCTAATTCTCAAGCAGCTCAGAGGTGGACTATCATTAACCGAAATTTTTAAAAAGGAGGAAGAACTTGACTGATTTGAGGAAAGTGACATCACTTGATTTCAGTGGAATTTCAAAATAACTAACCTACTCCAAAAATAAACATCTGTAGTTAACAAACTCTCCAGAAGTTTCTCTGAAATTCCTAAGAAGTAAGGATTTCTACCTATGAGAGTGAATGTAGTGATGGCTGAGTTTGTCTGACACATCCATGGTTTTTTATTTTTGTTGTTAACCTAATTTTTTGATCATACATTACATGCTGAACCATAAATTATCTGGGTTTGTACAATGAGGTTGGTTGGTTTGTGGCTCAGGTTACTTCCACTGTTTTCCATTTTTAAATCCCTCAAAAGGAGTTCAGTCAGTGTTTCTCAATCTTGGGAACTTTCAGTTGCCTGTGTGGACTTCCACTCCCAGAATTCCCCAGCCAGCATAACACTGCTGAGAATTCTGGGACTTAAGAATCTACACATCTAGAAATTGCTTAGGTTGAAACAGTTAGATGATCTACAATAGTTTCACTTCAATTGACTTCAAAATATGGACAACAAATATCAAAAATGTTTAGGGTCTTGCTCTGAGCAGTGATAGGTTTTGAAATAACAGACACCAGCTCATCCTACTTCCACAGTAAAGTATTTTTAAAAAAATGCTTGCATCTAACCATAGCTTTGTTGCATTCATTTGGCATTTATATGCAAATCTCTGCCTGCCTCCTAACCCCAAGTGGTTGTTATGAGGGAGAGCCAAAAAGCTCAAGCTATGCTTCTTCTCGAAATACTTCCTAAATCAGGAAGTGTAGGTGACTACCCATAGGCTGTACAGAGTCCCAGCATGTTTTGTTTTGTTTTGTTTTTTAAAGATGAATTTTACCATCATTTCAAAATTCTCATAGCTGAGCCAGAAATAAATCAGCTCTGCTCATGAACACAACAGACCTCATGGAATTACAGAAGCCTGGAGTTGTTTTCAAACAACTGCAGAATCTTCACCGAGGGCCTTCCTTCTGCTGCAGGAACACAGATAATGACTATTGGGAGCTGACTAAAAGCAAATCACAGAGTTACTGCACTTTGGTGGCTCAGGAAAAAATCTGATAGCCAGAAGTTGAAGTAGCAAAGATGGAGAAGGTGAAAGGAAATATGTATTGGAATTAGAATAAGTTGGAATAGAGGCTTACATATAAATTAGCACTGTGTTTATCCTACACACTGAGTCATAGTAGAATTTTATGACTGGTGTGTTGTGTGAACCCTAGCTCTGTTCTTCTTTAATACTAGTACCTATGTGAATTCATGTAACCCTTGGCCTATGCCAGGCTTGCTCAACTTGTAGAGTTAAGTTAAGAAATATGAAATATAAACAAACAAATAAAATAAGAAAGGCTCTATTGACAATGTAAAAATCATTCCGGACTGCAAAGGAATACCTGGCCTGATGATCAGCTGTTTGGCACTAGTAGGACAGTAACACACTGCAACTGGTGGCATTAATGAAGCCTAGAGAGATACTGGAGATGCTCAGCAACATGTTTTTCAGGGTGCCTTCCTGGCTTCAATGACTTTGGTGGTAGCAAATACTGTATATTGAATTTTTAAAAATGCCAGCAGGTTGCACAAGGATGCTTGGCAGGCCTCTGTTATGCTATTGTATGGTTTATTTGGTTTTTCTTTCTTATGAGTGTGAAACCTATCCATTGTTTTTAGGTAGCTTCAACTGGAAATTGAATGATAGGCCAAGAACTTGAATTCATTCTGTTAGCTACATAATACACAAGGGAATAAAGTTCAGATGCTCAAAGACAAGATTTTGCAACGAATAGAAAATTGATTGCAACTAATGCATTCAAATTTTCTCTTCCTTTCATAAGCAAGAGGGAAAGAGTCAATATGAGAATAATATTCATATTAAGGATAGGCAACTTACTACATTTAGGAATATAATATATTTTAGCTATTGGCCATGCTGACTGGTCTGAAGCATACAGAGGACTTCACTTTGCCCATTCTTGTTTCTGGTCTTATAAGATTCCCTCTACCATTAGATAGAATTGACCTTACACATTTCTTTCATTTTTGATATTGGCCAAGCTGTTTGGATTTCAAAAATAATCTCTCCCACAAGAAGAAACAAGAAGGCTATTTAACAATACTTCAGAAACATTATCTGAGGACTAACCACTGACTCTGCTCCCCAGAGAAACAGTTCTTATTAATATGGAAAGCTCTGTTTGCCTAGATTTGAATTCAGTGCTATCACTTCCTTGGGGTCTAGGACAACTCACATGGCCAGGTCAGTCAGCCAGCTTGCCACTGCCAAGTTGTCTCTGCCAATGCACTGTCACCAAATCACCGCAGAACAACTCCACACAGCCAACTCACCTCATGTGGCCAGAGGGAGAGCTGGGTGGGTGGACAAGCAAGCGAGTGTGCAAGTGGTGGGCAGAGCACATAGTAGCCACCACCAGAGGCTTCCCACTGGAGGGAATATATATGTATACAGAATGAAGCAAAATATTTTAACCTTGGCTATATTGAAGGGTATTTTTGAACAATGGACTCAAAAGTTAATTCTAAGAGTGTCTCCCTGTATAGACAGCCTGTCTTAAAAGATGTTATGAATAGGAAATAAGTTTTAACAGATAAGACTGAGACTGATTTGAAAGTGAATTCAAAAATTACAAGCAAGAATGAAAGGGAAAAAGATGCTACACTGGACATACAAAAGAAATTGGCTGACATTTTAATAATTAAAAGGAAATAATAAATCAAAAGAGTGACCTGGACAACTTTCTTGTATTGGATTTACAAATAAGGCTTGTTAAAGTTTTGAAGAATTTCATAAGAAGGGATAAAGAAAAAATGAAAATAAATCAAGTTCTGTGACATTATTTGAAGGAAGTAAAGATTAAAATAGTTAAAAGTAAATGTAAGGAATATAAAATTGGTTTGTTTAATTAAGGTTAAAATAGATACATTGTCTGGTAACCCTTAATGGACTTTTGATGATCAGGACTGAACAATGAGATTTAAGGATTGGTTTATAGCAGTGGTTCTCAACCTGTGGGTCGGGACCCCTTTGGGGGTCGAACGCCCCTTTCACAGGGTCGCCTAAGACCATCGGAAAACACATATTTTCAATGGTTTTAGGAATAATTTTATGGTTGGGGGTCTCCACAACATGAGGAACTGTATTAAAGGGTCACAGCATTAGGAAGGTTGAGAAGCACTGGTTTATAGGAAAGAAGAGATCACTGGTTGCATTTTAAGAGAAGATGATGTTGCTAAAATTGTTTATACTTGTTGTGATGAAAGGGGAGATCATTTCTTTATATATTTCTTATATTTCTTTCTTTCTTTTCTATTTTTTTATTTTCTGCACTTTGTTTTTTAATTTAATAAAATTACTATTAAGAAGAAAATTAAATGGCAAGGTTTGTTGAAAGACTGCTGATATAATAACTGGCAGACTAATGCTGAGATCTAGTATCAGATTAATATACTGAGCTGGGTTAATTTCCAATACAAACAAAGAAAAGGGGGACAGAAAGAGAAGGGGGGAAAGAGACTAATGGAAGATACATGTCTGTTACTACTGCAGTAAAAGCCAAAGTTAGCAGGAGGCCAATTTGTGTCTGTCCTTCCCTGTTCAATCAGAAGCAATTGTGCTGCAAAGCTGTATAAATCAGAGTGGAATCTGGCTGCATCTCATGGAAATCCATCTTTGGCTACTTTTAAATGTACTTTTACAAAATAGGAAATTGTTTCTCACAACCACAAGAAGAACTTGGTCCTCCAGTATATAATTCAGAGGTTACCAAATTGTTGGCTAACAATCAGCTTGGATAAAAGGATTTTGCTTTTTACTGGAGAAAGCCAAATAGAAGGACTGTGATATTTATTCCAACACAGTTTGTTTATTTGTTCATTTACCTATCCAATTTTTACTCACCACCATTGAGAAACAATACCTCTAAACACTAGTCCCTCTGACCTCCCAAAAGCAGGGAATAATTAGTTGCTTTTCCTGGCACAATTATAATGATCAGGCAGACTTCTACAGGGAAATAAGAGTCCTGTAGGTAGCCTGCCATCAAGCCATAAAGGGATTTGTAGATTAACACCAACATTTTAAATTGGAAGCTAATAGCACAGGAATCACAATACAGGTGTCATATGATTCCAGTGACTACTCCCAGTAGATATACTGCTTCTAGGAGAGCATTGTACAAGGACAGCGGTGGCAGGCAAAAATCAGAATGAGACCGAAAGCACCTTTTCTGGCTATTTTATTAAAAAGAATACAATTTCAAAGCTCCAGCTCACTTCACCAGATGTCTGGACTGTTTGAACTGATATAACATTTGAATTCTACTTTCCCCCCCTTCCAAATGCTGCATTAGTTTAACTTAGCGTTTATCAACTTTTCAACTGGACATAATGTAGACTTCAACTCCCGGAATTCCCTAGCCAACTGATGGGGAATTCTGGGAGCTGAAGTTCCCACACCTTCAAGCTCCTAAGGTTGAAAAATACAGAGTTAACCACACAATGCATCTGGAAAAATAAGCTAGAGGCCCACAGAACCTCCAATTTCCTACTTATTCCTGACTTATTCAATTGGACTATGTGTGAAAAGATCCAACCGGTTTGATAAAGAGAACAAAGTTTTTAAAAAACTTAACTAAAGACAAACCAAGAAGGTAAAGGTAGGGTGATGTAACTAAGCTAACCACATTTTACCTGGTTTGGATTTCAGGTTTCAGAACAAATGCTGAATTCATTACAAAAAAGATGGTCTCAGAAAGAGTATCTAGTGTATTGCTTCGATGTTATTAGATAAGAGCTTCCTCTGGTTTTCTCCACACTATTTGACTTCTAGATTTACAAAATGTGGAGATAATGGAAAAGCAGCCTCTTAGGAGCAACTGTTTTGCCGACTCCGAGACATGCTCCATTTCTGATGTTACGGATCTAATCAGCAAATCATAAATTCACCTTCCCAGTGACCCTAAAATTGAATGACAAAGTAAATGGCTTGTTTTAGCTGGTAATTGGTACAAGCAATCTCTTGTTCCCTGTAGAAGCCGTAGTATATATTTATTTATTTTGTCGCATTTCTATGCCACCCAACTCCCAAGGGACTCTGGGCGGCTTACAACAGAGAATAAAAC
>JANHZT010001776.1:373809-393647 GCA_032468215.1 Stegonotus admiraltiensis | reverse complement strand
TCCGCCTGTGTAACCCGAGCCTTTTCCAGCTGCCCAGGGCACCAGAAAGACAAGAGATGGGGACTCGGCGCACCGGAGGGGGGTGAAAACAAGGGGAGGACAGGGGAGGGAGGGGTGGGCGAAGAGTGCGCCGGGGTGGGAGGCAACACATGCCGAGCACAATCAGGGATGGGACCCACGTCTGCAGCTGCACCTGGACCTGCTGCTCGTCAGGAGGGAGAAACAACAAGCAAGAAAAGAAGAAATTGAGAGAAGGGGGGCGAGGGGCGAACTCGCCAGGATCAGTCTTAATTTATACACTCCTTCGGAGAAGTCCGTTCTTCGCCAGCGAGGGGATTAAATAATAATAATAAAAAAGCCTAGGCGCAGACGTTCGGGCAATTGCACAAAGATCCGGAAAGAAGTCTAGAATTTTTTTTTGAAAAAAAGCAAACACGCACGCAGGGCTTGCTGGATTTTGCACAGAGCGGCCATCTCAGCTGGAAGCAATTCTTTGGATTTTTTTTTTAAATGCATCTATGGAGTTACTTTGTATCTACTCCTGAAAAGGGAGGGTATCATCTTCGGATCCTACGAGGGGGGGTCGTTCTCCCCCTCCGCAATGGTACCGGGTTGATCTTTGCAAAGGGAGATTCCGTAAGCGTTGCCATTTCTGGAGCATCTCTCGCTTACCCCTCTCTGGTAGCCCAACGGAGATTCTCAACTCTTGGGAGGACGCTCTCTCCCAGCCAAGGTAAAATGGGTGGAGGATTGCTCCATTCCCCCCCCCTTCCCCTGGTTTTTGCAGCTCCTCTCTATTCTCTCCCTCCTTGCATTTGTTTTACTGCTCCCTGACTGTACTGCCTGCAAAGGAAGGGGGGGGGATGTGCAGCGTTTTTTAGAGATTGATTGCGCATGTTGGTCAGTCATGTTTTAAAAGGGAGGCGGCAGGAATGTAAACAACAACTTTTTAAAGGAACGGAAGCCTCGGGAAACGGTTTCTCGGATTAATGACTGCGGCAGAGGTAACCCCAGAAGGTCTTAAAGGGGTGAGGGGGAAAAGGGACTCGCCACAGGTTAAGACCAACCGAGGGGAGGGCGGGGGAAGAGAGGGCACCGAGAGGAAAAGCAGGGTTCCAGAATATGAACCCAGGACAGTGGGGTTGGAGGGTTAAAAAAAAAAACTGCGTTGCATGTGGGGAATTACGTGGGGGCGTGTGTGTCAAGTGCAAAAGGGGATCGCGCGGCAATTAGGAGACGGGAGTTTCATTTTTGTTGAGACGCAGCACGTTTTGGAGCATTTGCCTGTCTTGAAGCTGGTGCACCCACATGATCGGCTCCTCTCACGTGCTGAGGTTGTGGGGTTCCTGCCAAGCTCCTGCAACAGACATAAACAATGCGCCCAGGAGGCAAGCAGAAGAAGCAGCGCAGTCTTCGGCCAGGGTGGGAGAGCCCCACAGGGCTTTGAATGCCATCAGCTTCTCTGGGGCGCTGATGGCTTTTGCAGCCGCGCCGTAACCTAGCGAAGGATGGCTGGGCTGCGTGGTGGTGGTGGTGGGGAGGGAGGGAGCGAGGACGAGAGTCACGCCGCTGGGGGATCCAGAGAGATTCGGGAATGGAAATGTACAGGCAGCGGCTGCGATTGAGCTGCGCGGTGGAGCTGAGGACTGTAGGGGGCGTGGCTGTTGTTTACCTTCTCAAACTCTCCCTGTTCCCAACGGGCTGCTCGGGGCCGTCTCATCTTTTGCATCTCTGCTACCGAATCGCTCCCGCCCCTCTATGCCCGCCCGCTGATACGCGGGCTGCTCCTTCCTCCCTTCTCGGAGGCGGTTTCTTCCACCCGGTTTGCCTGCCCCCTTCCCTGCATTCCCTCACAGGCTTGCACTTTGCCTGCGGTAGGCATTCCTTCCGAAAGCGTCTCGTCGTTGCTGCTCTGCTGTTTTCTCATGCCGCCATCCCTCTTTCCTCCTCTTCCGTCCCTGTCGGGGTTTTTTTTGGGGGGGGGCGGTAGCAGGGAGCCTTTTCTTTAGGCTCCCTGCTACCAAAAAGAGGAGATGGTCCCTTTTTATAAGGCTTCAACTTGTCTCCCAAGTCATGGGTCCTGTCCCGGGCACACACACCCTCCCGCCCATATTTCTGATGCGAGATGACTGAAGGATGATGAAAGTGAAGTAATATATATGTGTTCGAGCCTTTTCCTCTGTTCTGTTCTATTTTGGGATGAAGCTTGTTCTGCCTCCTCCTCACTCACGCCTCCTTTTCTGTCATAGGGGACACCTAGATCTCCCTCACAAACTATGGGCAGCTTTCTGGACAGATTTTTCAGGAGAACTGGGGTTGCTGGGTGGGACCTTCAGTCTTCTGAACAGGGAATTCCAACAAGGAAAGACAGTAAAGAGTTAGAATCTGACTTGGAAGCTAGAAGTGCCTCCCAATTGTCCCATGCTCTCATCCGCACCTCCCCCAATACACCTTTTCCCTTTTATAATTCCCAATCAGATTAGTCCAGGTTGAACCGCTTTTTAAGAGTATTATCCTTTCTTAGCAAAACCCACCTGCTTATCCAGTTTATCATTTAGTAACCTTGTCTCCTCTTTCCAGTATTTTCTTCTGTTTTGTCCCCCTTCCACAACACTGTGTCAACTTCATTTCACTGCACTTTTTGTCCTGTTTCTGAATTCTTGAACCTTCGATCCAGAAACTTTTCTACCCACTTACTTTTTGTCACCATTCAGTATTGTTTTTAAATCTCATGGAAATGCTCATATTCTCACTTGGTGCTGTCTTCCCCCAGTGGGACTCATTTCTAATCCCTGATGATAGTTTAAGCCCTCCTTGATGCTCCAATAATACCTTCTATTCTAGCACAGTGGACTTTAGAGCAGCATACCGGCACTCACTGGGCAGCCCTGCATATTCTTAATGCCCTCCCCCATATCACGACTCACAGATTTTTCCTTCTTTTCAAGGAACTGAATACTTTAATAGGAGTATACCATGTTGCTTAGTGGATTGTTTTGTTATCCAGAAATTGTTCTAAAATAATTTCTTACCTATGTCCATTTGTCATTCAGTTAGCTTTCTTATCTTTTCCCTGCTTTTTTCAAGCATTGTTTTCATTTCAGTATTTTGCCTTCCTGCCTTCCTGCCTTCCTTCCTTGTTTAATTAATAACACTTTTTTACTGGAAAAAACCCCAACAGTATCCAGAAACGGTTTCTTTACATGATTTGATGGTGTTATTGTCATGGTTGATAACAGAGTCAGCCAGAGGTTTGGTTGCGTTTGGAATTATTATCCACCTGTCACAAGTCCTTCTCAAGGATCTGGGATAGGCAGATGTTATTATATAGTGTTAAAACGTATTGTTGCAGGAAGTAATCTGTTCCAAGTAAAACAGTCTTGCAATTAACTTGTGGTGTTTTTTGGCAATGCTGATGGTGTTCAAGTAGTGCTCCAAATGATGTGAGATTGTAGCAAGGCACCAAGCTTTGCTTTCTTTTGCCACAGTTCTGTTGTTATTATCTCTATGAATTCATCTCTTTACTTTTTACTCTTGAAAATTTAAAAATATTGTACACAGCAAATGTCCATCTTCTATTAATTTATCAAGATACTAAGTGAAATAGACAATTCTTAATTTAATGATCTTTCAAACCAGCAGGACTATATATTGAAATTAGTTAATGAAAATTGCGCTTGAAGTTTGAGTTTGTGGAGATTGAATATGTCCAGATTTTTTAAAAAGTTAAACTTTGAATGCACTCTATTAATAAATGATCTTAATCTTATGCACAATAGCCTTTTGGTTAGCCAAAAAAAAAAGAGTTACTTCTTAAGGAGTCATTAAACCTAATGCCTATTGAAAAAGAACACCAAACTCACCAAACATAAGACCAAACTTAAAAGCTTAATTGGTTTGCTAATTGATTTGCTCAGTCTATCATTGGTGCTAAGAATTCTTGACTTTTAAACACTTGCTGGGTACTCAGGTGAAAGCATAATTGACACTTAGTGGAAAAGTGTGTAAAGATGTTAGTTTTGCTCTTCTGTAAGAAAGTTCAGCTTGAATTTTGATAATCAAATCAGTTAAAACCAAGAAGAAAAGCTTTCTTCTTTATTCATTCATTTTGTTCCATAAGATTATAATTAGAATGTATCTTTAGGTAGTTACTAATCATCTTATTATGATACTTTGGTATAGAGAACATGAAGGAATTTTATTATTTATACAATAATGAGAAAAGTTGCACCTGTTGAAACTGTCTTGTCTATATTCCTATGAAAAATGTAAAAACATGTCCTTTTTTGACTTTGGTCAAATCCAGGATTTTAATCCACGATACCTCTTGAAATTCTTGTTAGTTGATGTGGCATGTCTCTTGGAACTAAAAATTGACTTTAATTTCTGTTTAATTTTTTTGGTATGAAGTTAAAATGAATGAAATAGGAACATTTTACAGGTATTCCTTTGATAGCAACCCACATTTGTCACTTAAATTTCTAGTGTTAATATAGAATAATGTAAAAAAAGAAAGAAAAAGAAATAGGGATGTTTCGATAATGTGAGGTTGATATCATTATCTTAGTATACTGTATATCAATTTTCTTTCAGATTTTTTTAAAAAAACGCTTAATCATCATCTCACAAGCTCTTTAGATATTCTTAGAAAGTTTTTAAAAAATGATGGATGGGTGCAACTCAGTACTTAGTTTGAGACAGCTTATGTGCCAAGAAAAATAAATTACAGTAGGGTGGTAGGGAACATCCTGAAAGACTTAAGGGTTAGCATTTGACCTATATTGATACTGCACATCATGTCTATCATAGCCATTTGACTATGATATATGTCCACCTGTCCAACATAAATAGTCAGACATCTGTAGAGTAACTGCATGAATATTGAAGAGAATAGGAAGTTACTAGTAGCAATACTGTGCTTCAACTAACTTAAGAAACAGAAAATATGTTTGCTATTGAAATCACTCAAACAGCTTGTTTATATTTCAGAAGGATTAAAACAGAATTCCCCAGTTTGGTGCCCTCTGGATAGAGTGAGAAAATTCCCTCTAAAGCAGGGCTGTCAAACTCCTGGCCCATGGGCTGGATGCATCACATACTGGCCACACCATGCCTGGTTTAGTGAAGAGGAAAAAAGTCCTGATATGTCACGTGATGCTGCTGTGACAACGTGAGTTTGACACCCCTACTCTAAAGGCATACTGATTGGAAATTCTGGAAATTACAATCCTAACACATCTGGAGAATGCCAGGTTGGGGAAACTTATAAGTTCTTCACAGAACCAAAACAATCAAGCATTGCTATAGCACTGTAAAAATCATAGCAATCAATATGCATTAATTCCTCAATAAAAACAAAGCATGCTATTGCTAGATCTTATAATGTCAGAATCCATTAAAGCTGAACTGAGCAATATGTTATCATCCAGATCTTACTGTAGCCTTAATTCCCATGACCCATATTTAACATACTGAAGATTCGGGATATAATAGTTGTATCATCTTTGATTGATTATGTACCATCGAGTTGTGGTTGAGCCTTAGTGATCACATAGATAGATTTTCTCCATGGTAATTCATCCCTATATACCAGGTCTTCAAATAGTACACTCATCATCATTGCAATTTAGTCCATCCACTTTGCTGTTGATCATTCTTTCCGTCTACCTTTTCCAGCTTTGGAGCTTTTCCTGATATCTATGTCTTCGCATAATGTGTGAAAATAGAATAATTTGAGTCTGATCTGGTTGTAACCTCTGGAAGATGCTTTATTGTACATTCTTATGTTAATTCTTTGTACTTTCCCCTAGGATGGTTGGGTAAATGAAAGCAAATCCCTCTAACAGCTGTTCTTTAGTTAGCAAAAACACTTGATTTTAGATGGAAGGTGCATGGCTTCTGGGATTAACATGGGAAGCTCTAAAAAGAGATTATAGATTGCTGGATGTTGTCAAACAATATCTTTCAGAATGACATTTTCATCCTATGATTCTTTATTTATGTAAAGATTTATATGCTTCCTTACAGGCATTGAAGTCTCAGGGTAGCTTTGGAAATCATAAAACATATTCAACAATGATAAAAACATAAATATAATTGCACAACACAATATAGTAGAAGACTATAAAATGAAAGTACAAAAACTGTGGAGTATAGTAAAAACTACCAGATTAAAACCAGCTATCTGACAGACTAGAAAAATAAGCAATTAGAAAGTCTTAGTTTGATACTGAAATCAGTCTGGCCAATTCTCACACTGAACCTACCTGAGAAGACCAATCCAAATGCAAGACGCCACAATAGGGAAGACCCTCCAGTTACTGCCTGTCTATATTCATCAGAGAGCACTTGAAAAAATTTTTGAGATGGCAAACAACTTTGGAGGAGGCTTACGTGAGCCAACCATCATGTCATTTGTTCCTGAAAAGGTCAACCCTGTCACTCGTTTTGTTCAGAAACTATCCTGAAGTTCAAGGCATGGCAAGATGTACTTCTTATTGCCAGATCTAGAAGTTCTGACCCAATTTGTAGTCTTCCACCTGTATTTGAACTAACAATTAGGAAACATTTCCATAGCAGCTCCACATCCAATGCATATATTATATGTGGGTATATACATATCTATTTAGTTAGTTAGTTAGTTAGTCAGTCAGTCAATCATGTTTATGTAGTGTATATTGGAGGTGGTGACCCTTTGAGAACTGTATACAATGAAATTTCATTTTAATGTATGCCAATTAGTGTACATTCAAAGTGACAGTTATTCTAAATTCTCTGTACTAACCATGCAGACTGGAATTCCATGGAAATATACTAGCTCATCAATATGTAGCAGTGGTGAAATCCAATTTTTTTACTACCGGTTCTGTGGTCATGGCTTGGTGGGCGTGGTGTGGCTTGGTGGGTGTTGCTTGGTGCGCATGGCAGAGGAAGGATACTGCAAAATCCATTCCCACCCCACTCCAGAGGAAGGATACTGCAAAATCCCCATTCCTACCCCACTCCTGGGGGAAGGATATTGCAAAATCTCCATTCCCACCCCACTCTGGGGCCAGCCAGAGGTGGTATTTGCTGGTTCTCTGAACTACTCAGAATTTCCGGTACCGGTTCTCTGAACTGCTCAAAATTTCCACTACCGGTTCTCCAGAACCTGCTGGATTTTGCCCCTGCTATGTAGTATCCACTCTGAGATACATATGTAATCAAATTTTGGAAATCTGGCCAGGATTCAGCTTCAGTTTTTAGGCCCTTATACTGTAAAATCTATTGCTGTTACAAGATCTCAAATATTGCCTCCATCATTCCTTTTGCTAAATGGAGGAAAGAAGAAATACAGAACTTCCTCTCATCAAAGACTAAAAGTAAATAATACAGGAAACAAGATGGACCATATAATGTAAAAAGTCACGTGAAAGTAACTGAAATTACTATAATTCAATGTCTTCCACTGAGTCCAGAAGAATGATATGATTGATGATAATATAATAAACATGTCTGTGACACTGAGCTGAATTCATTGGTTTACTGTCTCCTGGTCCTCCCCACCCCATCATATTTTATTGACAAAATCAGGTTTAAATGCAAATTGAAATCTAGAGTTCTTAGAGATATTGGAAGCAATGTGTAAAAAGTGAAAGGTGCAGAATTTAGTTATCAGTGGTATTGGGATGCATAAAATGTTCATGGCAAGGTAGTCTAGCTCTGAGGTATAATATTTTTCTCTTAGAATGAGGTTCTTTAACACAGTGGTCCCTAACCTTTCCGGCTTGGCAGACCAAAGAGAGGGAATGTGTTGTGGCCTGCCAGCAGCCTGCGCGGATTGTTGATCCTGACGACGAGGCTGGTGTGTCGCGCCAGCAGCCTGTGCAGCCGGCACTCGAGTCGGACAGCGAGGAGGCTGAAGAAGATGTGGTGCCAGAGGCAGGGATTCAGCCAGGGCCTTCAGAACTCCAGAGGCTCCTTTAAGTGAAGAGGATGAAGTGGAGGAGCCTCTTCTCGATGCACGAGCACGCAGAGCTTCCAAAAGGCAGGAATGGTTACTCAGGAGGAGGTCTCCTCGAGAGTAAGGCTTGGGGCTAATTGGCCACTGCCTTAGCCTATTTAAGTTTGCACACAGCTTGTAAAAAGCTGCAGGAAACGTGTTCAATTGTTCATTCGCTGATCTGGTTTCTGGGCTATCTGCCAACTCTTGTAAGACACTATCTTATCTGTGGAATTTCTGGCAGGTTGTTAAGGACGTTCTATTAACAGCCTGCATTTGCAAAAGACTGTGTTTTGAAGTAAACTGAGTTTTGTTCGGAGCTTTGTGTGTCCTACATTCTTTGGGATCCGTAGCTGGGGCAGAACAGGACATCATAGTTTTGCGTGAGTAGCAGGCGTACAATTCCATTTGTGTGAGCGGCGATTGGAGCTTTGTGCATGAGCGTAAGCACCCACTGCTTAGGCAAATGAAGCTTCATGTGCAAGTGCATGCCACTTGCGGAAGTGGAGCTGCTTGCGTGCATCCACTTGCCTGCTGCTTGCACAGTCCAGTTCCAAATGAGCCTCAGCCGGAGAGTTAGAGACCCCTGCTTTAGCAGACCAGAGCTATTATATCCACAATTACAATACATGTGCTAAAGTTGAAGAGTTTCAGTGCTATGGGAACTTCTCCAACTACTCAAGTAGAGTTCCAATTTGTTGCTAACTGATGTATTCATATCTATTTTATTGATAGATATAAAACATGAGTGGCATAATATTCAGATATATATATTTATTACTTTAAGCCTTTTACAACAGATTAACTTGTCTAACACCAAAGCTTTCTCTCACATATATTTGGAATTGTGGTGTGCAGTTCATCAGCATAGTTTGGTTATACAAGCTGATTGTAATTTGCCTTTCATTTCCATGAACTGTCCACATACAGCTGATTGACATGGCATTACAAATTATATTCTTGTTCTAAGTTGTCACCCTCAGCTGTATAATGTCTAAGTGTGATACTGAAGATAAAAATTGTGAACATATGAATTGAAAAACAAAATATTTGCTTGAGCCTGGTTTTGTGGCAGGGAGGGCTTTTTCCCTATTAACAATCAGTAAAAACTTCCTTAAAAATAAAAACATCCATTTCCAGGATTCTAAATGAACTTTTTATAGTGCACATGTATGCATATGCACAAAGGTTAAATACATTAATCTATTAAATGAAAGTGAATTGGTTACATTGGGTTTTTAGAGATGCACCTCTTCTGCATGGTAAAATACGTTAGCTGCTTATATAGCCAATGTTCACTTTTAAAAATGAAGAGATGAAAGAGATTTCCTTTGAGTGTTAAGGAAAATAAGGATAATACCAAATTTGATACCTGTCCTTTTATGTATAGCTTATCATGGACAAAATCCCCATAGAAATATTATAAATCATTAGATATTAATGTTAAGTTACTGTGAAGTATTATGATTGGTAGATATTGATCCTGATAGGAATGAGCTTCTCTTCTTGAAAAGTTAGGCCCGATAGACAAATGTTTAAGTCCTTTTTCTTGAAAGAAGTGATCTCTGTGAGGAGGAAACCTGCAGCAATAACCAACAGCCTAGAATAAAATGAGAGAAAAGTAGATGATTTGAAGGAACTCCTGACTTAACAATTAGAAGATGTCTATTCTTTAAGACTCTGCTTCCTTTTGAGTGTTCACTATGATGTCCACTTAAGCAGTACTCCACTTGCAGAAGAGGAACTAACTTATTTCTGTCAAGTGAAAACTAATTTGGGCATATTTATTCAAAATACTTTATGTTTTAAATCAGGCAGGAGCTATAGATAAGTTATTAAGGGATCTAAATGTAGAAATAGCTTATTCAGAAGGTCCTTGACCAGGGCCTAAAACCCTATTAAAACGAAAGGTAATCCATACTCCAACAAAATAGGCCCATCTTACTAGGTAGAAAGAATTGTTGCTACAGGTAATACCGTAGCTGTTTGCAAGGCATGAATGTTAATAATAGGCTGTCATATCTAACAGCAGCTTGTTAAATGAAAATGTTATCGTTTTCATAATAACTTCCCCGATTCCTGCTCCCCTTAAACAGACTGGGAACACTAATTTTCTGCTCTGCCTGAAGGAGTAGGTTTGGGGCTAGTCTGCCTTAATGGTTGACATTTAAACTCAGCTAATTATTTTAAAATTATGTGCAGTATGAACCCAGAGCAGGTGTTAGTCATCTTCTGAAGGGATTTGCAAACTGCTCACAGAATCAACAGGTACATTATCTGTTTCTAAAATGTAGCTGCCGCGACTCCGCAATTGTCCTTATAATGCATCTTCCATCATCCCTGGTTTAAAAGAAGAGAAGCGGGTCAGGCAAACGAAGGAGTTCTTCTAATGAGAGCCCCCAAGGAAGTTTCGGACAAATCCCCAGTTAGAAGAGATTCTCCCATTCTTGACTAAATAGTTTTTCTCACCAGTTCCTGTGTAGAAGAGATTATTGTATGTTCTCCACTTGAAACACTTCAATACTTCAGTTTTCCAGCAGACAATTTTTTCCTCTTCTATTTCAGGGATGGGGGTGATCAATCTGATTAAGGTGTTTCTAACGAAAGCAAGAAAGCTATTGCTGGCATTCTGGCTCCTTCCCCAGATTGTTCATCACTTCTAAATTCTGAGCCTGAAGTATTTGTGGATCAGAAAGTCAGCAAATTCAATACTGCCTTCCCTGGCTGGCAGCTGCTATCCTGGGCCCAAGGCAAAAGAAGAAGCCATTTATGACCACCAGCTATTGTGAGAGGAGGTGCCAGGACTAAGCTTGGATCCTCCACCAGGCTAATACCTTTTAATCTGCCCACTCGGCAGAATTAGATTCTGCTCCAGTAGAACTAAATAGCCCACATCTTGTGGCTTCAAGCTGAATGACAAGTGGAGCAGGAATTCGGGCCTGTGTAAATGTCTCCTGTGATGGAACTCACTTTGTGCTTTTTTTAGGCTGATTTTCCAAGCCTTACAAACTCCTTTGGGATTCCGTAACTGATCTTAAAAGCAAGCATATTAATGAGAATTTTTTGCATTAAAAACCGGTCTCTATCTGCCTACTAATTTGCATTTCAGCAACATTAGTGAAGTAGTTGAGTTCGAAAATGACTGTTCTACACTGAATTCTGACATTCTAAGCAATTTTCATAAAAGAGATTTATTACATTAGTTTGGTGTTCTTTTCTCCTCAGTGTAGGCCACTCACCCATCCTGCTCTGAGCTTGTAAGGAAGAAGAAGGGGACCTGTGAAATTCTCTGAGCAGTTACCTACTTCTGTTAGTGAGTAAAACCTATACAAGAATAACTGGATGAAGAATGTCTGAAGCAGAGAAATGTGGGAGGAGAGGGGACGAGTATTTTTTGAGCCTTTCTCAGAAAACTCTTTAAGAGTTTTCCCTAGTCTAAGGTTTTGGAAATCCCATTGGGGCAGCTGGTAAAAATAAGGATATCAAGAAAAAAAAGGAGAGAACTTTCCTGCTACATTTAGCACCAAGTTTCTTAGTTTTGTGACTCACTTTGCCCAGTTTTTCTACTAGTAGTTTATTCAGCAATCCAGTGGGGAAAAAGACAAGATTCTTCCTGTGATCAGGGCTAAAAGAAATAACCAAGGGAAGAGTGTGTCTAAACACATTTAGGCTTTGTGCTTGTTGATAAAAATCCCTTTATCAGGGATGAGGATTCAAACTGAAAATGTTTGGGGCTACCAAGCTCAGGATTGTCCTGGGTCTTGCTGGTGCTTTATGTCCAACCTGTTGGTTCTGTGCTGTCTAGGGAGAAGTTAAAGGAATTGACCTCCATTCTGCCAGTTAATCTAATTTCTAGACAGATGTTTTAGGAAGTACTGCTGAATGAGGACATTCAGAGAGAATACTGATCGCAAAACGCCCAACGATTCTGGGGGGAAAAACAGTATTTCATTCTTCCATTATTATTCTGTTATTATTCATCAACACTTTTGACAAAAGTGGGATTAAAAAGTTGAAGACAGAGCCAAAGACTGCCCCAATGATTCATCTCTGAAGGCAGGAAAGTTTTGTTTACAGTCTCTTGTCTTCTCAGTGGAGAAGAGTTTAATTGATCAACTTGTTCTATTGACCCTGCTCTTTCACTGCCTGAGAAGCTTTAATAATTTTAATTTCCAAGTTACTTAATTGCTGCGATGTTTTTACAACTCCTGTTGAACATGAAGGTTGGTTTCTAAGTCTGGGTATGGTAAGAGATCTTAAAAATAGTTTTACTGGGTCTCTTTCTCCTCTTTTTGTTATTCTCCAGCAGAGGGCCTGCTGTTCAGCCTGGAAACTGCTGTAGGCTGAAATAAACAGGCATAAAATTGAAAATTCCCCCAAAGAAAAATGGAGTGAGAAGCAAGCAACCAAGAGGTGAAGGAGACTGAAAACAAGATTAAGCATAGGAAGCACCATATTAATAAAGACCAATGGATGAAATAATATACAGGATCAGATTCAAGCATCATATGAAACGTTTATTGAACCATACGGATTTTGTAAGAAATGCTTCATTCATATTCAGTAATAATCTTTTACTTTACAGTGATATTATGTTTTCAATTTCCACTCAGGTTTCAGGGAAATTTGAATATACAGTACGTATTTTCATAATCCATACTGCATAAACTGCAGCCTTCTGAAGTGTTGGAGTTTCCTTGGATTCTTAAAATAGAGGTCAATAAATAGTGTACAATGAAAAGGTTAGATGAAATTAATAAAAAAAATAATAACCCACAAGCTTTAGTAAATGCAGTTTTGTTAATATAATGTTGAATTGGTCTCTGTGCGTGCGTGTGTATTGAAACAAGATATAAGATTCCTAGCACTGGAAAGACTTTTATATGCCTTGTTCTTCACGTTCTTTGAAGGATTAACTACTGTGTAAACAAGGTGCCTGGTTTACGTTATGGCCTTTGCTGTTCCTGGACAGGAACAGCAAAGTGCTGTAATACTGCATTTCTATGACTGACTATGGAAGGAATCTTATTCATTGTTTCACTGAATTTATCGATGTCCCCGTCCCACCCCAACCAGAGTATGCTCCCACTTCAGGCTATACAGCTACAGACAGTTGTGATCCTATTATGATAAAGCCACTCCAGTTTTCTATGTGGTTCTTCTGATGCTTCAGATTTAAATTCTAAACTACAGATGCAGCTAGTCTAGGACTTCCCCAGCACCTGAAATGTAATTTATACTGACAACTCAATCAGTTTTGCAGGGTACCTTGGGTATTGCTTCCTTTGCTTCCTCTACACCTCTGTTGACCCTCTCCTAATTACCAGAGAAAGTATTATCTGGCACTTGTTTTTAAATACTCCAGTCCAAAGGCGGCTGGTGTTCTGTTAGGGATAATTTGACAAATGTCTCCTCAATTTGTTAAAAAATAGATTTTTCACAACTTGGCTTATAAATAAAGTAGAAGTTTGAATATTACATGGAATGGTCTCACCATTCTAAACATTTGGGAAATTTCAAATTTCAAGACTCTAAGACAATGCAGTCTAACCTTTGGAACGTATTAATGATTAAAATTAAATGGAAAAACAATATTTTTCTGGGGCTGAAAATAGATATAAGATGGAATGAGAGTTCGAATTATGTATTATAGAAACATACACTGGATCACTAGTCCCTAAACCTTCAGATTGTTTCTACAGACTGATTACCATGGTCCTCCAGACATTTTGGACAAAAGTCTTCCTCAGTCCTGTTGGAAGATGGATTGAATCTAGTCCTTTCTTAATGCAAGGCACAGGTGTTAACCAGCCACATTTTGATTCTTTCATTTGGCATAGATTCAAAAACCTGTAGTGAATTTTCACCAATAAAATGCTGAGTGTGATCATGTGGCAGCAAGGTACGTCACTAGTTTTGTCAGAAAAGGGCACAACAGTCATAAGTGTCACTAGTGGGGGAAGGCAAAACTGAGAATGTCAGCCTCTGTTTAGTTTACTAAGTGACGCCGTATCCTAATGAATAGGGAAAGTTTGAAGCAATCTTACTATTCTTTAGAACTATCATGATTATACCTTTCTTTGAGATATAAGTTCTTCATGGCTAATTCTGTATGTTTCTTTGAATGTAGAGTAAGCGTAGGTGGTGCAGAAAGAAACAGGCTGGAGTTCTGGTTACAAGATTTTTTTTCCCCCACAAGAGAAATTTGCAAAGATCCCTAGTAGAGTAGAAGGCATGTTTGTATTTTTTTTTAAGTATGAGGAAATGTTTTACACCATCCTATAAAGGAATGACTTCCACTGAGTCATTTGAAGAAAAAAGTACCGTAAAGATTTTTATTTGCAGTGGGAACAAATTATTTCCCCTTCTCTCTTTGCTATGCAGGATGACTCTGGTTCTCCTAAGAACAACTTTTATGAATGTGCAGTTTAGAGATCATGAAGAAAGCACTGGTGCCCTTTAGCCTATCTTCCCCTTTTGCCACTAATCATAAGGATAAATAGGTTGGTTAATAAGACAGGATAGCCCCAGGAATTCTGAATTTGGTTGGTTGCCAGTGAAATTACCGTAATCATGATTAGAAGTCTTTGCTTTTATTAAAAAATATAATTTTAATAAATATTTTTCCCAGTGGGGTATTTTTAAAGAAAGTTGTATCAATTCCAAGGCTTTTATAGGCTCATGAGTCCTTTTGCTTGAATTGTGAAATAGAACTGTATTCACCATGGTTATAAATGTGGGCTTGATCTGTATTACTTCATGCTGCAGATGGAAAGAAATTTTACCTGTAAATTGTAGACTATAGAGGCAGAATCCAAATTTAGCTGGGAGCTCTAACTTTTGATTCTCAAAATGTAGAGGAAACATTTGATGAGATAACTGAAGAAAATGTAGGACAAAGCTTGTTCTGGACATGTCTAACCTAATTATAGAATTTGTGGGTGGGAAGGGTTCAAACATATTTTTCTACCAGTACTACTGCTTTCTTGCCAAAAGAATTATTAATAGGGAAATATGGAATAGTTATACCATATCTTTTGAATTCTGCCCTTAGGAGAACTCCCTATGGAAGCAATGAATCTCTCAGCAGCCTTTCCCCCCTCAGCAAAACATTTTAATGATATTTTACCTATCTAAGAAAACATTAGCTTTATTTTTTTTTTAGAAAGTACTATATTATTAACATAAAGGCTAAGCAGTGTTGAACTGTCCATCTACTTTCAGCTGAGAAAATAAGAACCAAATGGATTGCTAGAGGGTAGTTAGTGATTCAAAGATTTCTAAAATGCCATTGGGGTTTGCTATTTCTTTCCTGGCTAAGTTTAAAACAACAACAACAACAGCAGATAAATAGGAAGAACAAGTGGAAAATTGTTTTATTTCTTTTTCAGCACAACCCAGCATGTGCTTTTTTCCTTCTTTATCACAAAATAAGTCACCAGAGACAGGAAAAAAAGCAAGTAGAGATGCTAATAGCCAAAGCATTTCAGAGAAATTATTTGATGACTAATAACTTTGCTGCTTCTCCAATTTGCCCCCTAAAATGATACTTAAAAAAAAAAAGATTGTAATTCTAAGCATGCATTGGATTGATGTAGGAATTTGTACTCTTCAGTGGTTAGATATCTCAGCAGCATTCAGACTCATCAGCCATGGTCTCCTTTTGGATTTTCTGTGAGGTTATGGAGATTGGAGGCACAGTTTTGTAACTTTTTTTTGGTCAGATTCCTGAGCAAGTGTCCCAATCAATGTTATTAGATCAGGAGAGATCAAGCCCTTAGTCATCCATTGTGTGCCACCCCCCCCCCCATGGCCTTCTCTCTCGCCTTTTTTAACATCGGTATAAAACCCCCTCATTTTGGAACCTAATATCCATATGCTGATGAAGTTCATTATACATTGAGAGCCTATACCAAATAGGAAATGTGGTGGAAGTCCTAGTGCTAGAGGTTGTGAAAGGTCTAATGGGGTGAAATAAACTAAAACTAAATTACAGCACAATATAAAGAAATGTCTGGTTCCATGATAGCTTTGTATAGTGTTCTTTATGAGGTTATAGTCTTTCGAAAGGGCCTGATGAGCAATTTGGAAGTTCTCCTGGACTTGGATCTCCTGCTGGAACTTCAGGTAGGAACTGCAACCAGGAGCCTTGTCTGGTAGCTGCAGCAGCACATCCATCAGTTGCACTTGTTCTTGGACCTGAAGATACTGAAGACAGTAATTTGTGGGTAGCTTTCAGACTATTGTAATTTGTTCTAGGTGTGGTTGTCTTTGAAGATGACTTGGAAGCAGCAGCTGGCACAGAACTTACCTGCTCACCTGCTGACCAATGCTAGTTAGTTCAGCCTCTCTATTCCAAAAGTTGCACAGGTTGCCAGTAGGATAAAGGACCTAATTCAAAATTCTGATTGTTTGCTTTTAAAATATTATATGGCTTAGGTCCTTACTATCTTTGGGACTGCCTTATCCAGATGGAATCTGCTTGCTGCTGTTCCTCCATCTTAGATTAAATGCTGCAGACTTGTAAAATACATTTGCAGTGGCATTCATGTCATTTTAAAATAGCTTATTACCTGAGAGGGGTAGCACCCTTCTATTTTTCAGGAAGTTGGTGAAAACTGTTGTCTTCTTTAGGATTTTGAGGGTAGTTAATTTTAATGGAAAACAGATTTTTGAAACAGTTTAAAGTGGTTTTAGCATAGTAAACTACCTATATTTGTTTAATTGGGCAGCATGCAACTAATTGGAATTTTTAAAAAATAATATGGAAGTTCCAGAATTCCCAGTCAACAGGGCCAGATATACTCCTAACATATCTGAAAGGTGCCAGATTCAGGAAGATTCAATTGCACAAATAACCATCTTTACTTATGGGCTTCCAGAAGCCTCTGGATGTTTGTTACTGAAGTTCAAGAAGTGGGACTGGGAGTGTGATATAATTCACAGAGAGATCTACAGAAACCGGAGAGATTTGTAAGCCTGCCTGTTCTCTGCATGGGAGAATGGCACAGCTAACAGAGAAACAGTGCAAAGAATGTAGAGAATGCCACTTACTCTGCTGGATGGGGAAACCTAGTAATCTAATCTGCAGATTGTTGTTATTTCAAGACTCTAGAACCACAAGTAACTATCAAAGCCTGGCAAAATTTCTTTTAGAGGAAACTGGAAGAAGCAATACAATTGGTTGTCAGGCGACTGTGAAAAAACACACACCCTTCCTTTCTTTGAGAGAAGGGGTCCTTGGTGTTCTCTCAGCTTGGTCATTTTCTTGCAGATATTTCATTACCCAAATTAGGTAACATCATCAGTGCTATTGATGACCGCAGCACTGATGATGCTACCTAGTTTGGGTAATGAAACGTGCAATAAAACAACCAAGCTCGGAGAATATCAAGAACCCCTCATTTCAACCCTGAGCTACAAATATTTTCCTTTATTGGATTCTTTGAGAGATAAGTAATGGAAAAGTAGAGTCCTCAGCCCACTTTGTAGCAATTTACGGTAGTTAACCGCCAGGCTTTGTGTCATTGTGTGCTGGTAATCTCCCCCTGGGAAAATGCTGCCAGCATGGGGTCATCTTGCATTTGTATGGCTCCTCTTCTACGAATGGATAATTGAACTATAGTCTGCCCCATTATTTGCAAGTTATGGGTTTATAATGAAAGAGATTTTGATAATTGCTCAACAGTTCTCATGTATAATGCACCTAAAAGGCAAACTTGGTTGCAAATCTATTTCAGGAAAAAAATATTTCAAGAATACAATTCTTATTACAGGTATTCCTCCACTTACAACAGTTCATTTAGTGACTGTTCAAAGTTACAACGGCACTAAAAAAAGTGACGTATGACCATTTTTCACACATACAACTTTTGTAGCAGCCCTATGATCATGTGATCAAAATTCAGATGCTTGGCAACTGGTTCATTCTTATGACCACTGCTGGGATCATGTTATCTCACCTTTTGCAACCTTTTGAAATGCAAAATCAATGGGGAAGCCAGATTCACTTAACAACCATGTCACTAATTTAACAACTGCAGTGATTCACTTAACAACTGTGGCAAGAAATGTTGTAAAATGGGGCAAAATTCACTTATCAAATGTCTCACTTAACAACAGAAATTTTGGGCTCAATTTTGTTGTAAGTCGAGGACTACCTGTATTGATTTTTTACATTGCATGCAATTAAGCAGACCCTGGCCATCTCTCAGAGATGCTACAGTTCAGCGTGTCTCATCTGAGGTTGAAACTCTGATAGGTGTAAAGAGCATCAGGTTGAAAAAGGCTGCTATAATTGTATCTGGCCTTTAGGCTTGTACATTAAACAAATAGTTGAACTCCAAAGCCCTTTTTGATTCCACATGTTATCACAATTTCCCCCCAAATGGTGCCTTCCTTGTGTGTTAGAAATGCGATTCTCAAAATTCCCACTAACATGTCTGAACATTTTGGAAGTTGTAGCTTCAAAGCTACCAGATTAGGGAAGACAGAATTACAAGGTAAGATGTTGCAAGCTCCAATTTAGGAGAGAAGCTTGACGTAAAAGGAAAATGAGCACCAGTCTTTTAGCATCATTTTACAAGTGGAAAAATTACACAGCTTTATAAAAAATCCTGCTAATCTCTGCAAAGTTATTTATTTATTGTGTAGATTAGCGAACTTGTTCTGGCATACAGATTCTAGAGAGTAGTATGTTCACTAGATGAAACTGCTTCTTGCGTTCTAGTGTATTTTCCCCACATAAATTCTATTTTCAAGAAAGCGCACATAAGCGTAGGTGTACAAAATAAAGGACAGAAGTCATAGTAAGTAGCAAAATGGTTGGTTTAAGTTGATGAAAAATAGGGTAGTAGAATTTTATAGGTATATTTCATTTACCCTGGTTTTAGATCTAGATAGCACGCCGTTAAATATAACTCACAGGCACTGCATTCTAAGGGAATTGTGTAGGATAGCACGAGAACTTGACTAAAATATTTTTCTGTTCTTAGCTTCAAGAAACAGGAATTACCCTATTATAGGGTTTTTTTTTTTACCTTTGTCCTTTTGGAGTTTTTACATTGACCTAGTCAGCAAAAATCAATACTGTGTTCAGTTGGAATTTCAGCTCTATAAACTGTCTTCAATCCATCTTCAGTACCTTTTTCTCTCCCTGAAATCTAATAGCCGTCAAGTACAAGGCTGGTTTAATAACATCTGTTCCCTCTGAATTACTGGAGAGAAGTATTGATATAGCCATATTGTCAAGAAGTAATTTTAATCATGTTTTGACAGGGCAATTTTTTATCACAGCATTGTCAGTAAAAATGTTTATGTTAGTTCACTGTTATTATCATTCATAGTGGTATGTTAAAACATTGCACATGTGCTGGAGATGAAAGCAGTACTTAAGGTTTTATGATTTAGTATTTATGGGAATTCCTTTGCAGATTGTCATCTCCTCCAAAGGATAATGGCATCCTGTGGTCTTGTCATCAAGTGCAATTTTCTTCTAATAGCTCTAGTGATTAAACCACAAACAAAACTATTTTCCATACTTTGGTTGTTCTTTTCTCCCTCAGCCTTAGAGAAAGTTAACAGTATCTATTTGGCGATAGCTTAGAGAACCTCAGACCAGTGTGTTAAGATTCTTTATGGTTTCCTTTTATGAGATAATTTTGTAATTGCATGATAAATACACCTGCATCACTTCAATTTTTGTAAAGCAGGTGTGTCAACAAAGGCTTTCTCCTGTGAGGAGGGAAACGGCAGTCAGGATGGGGAGACGCTCCTGTCTGGTGCATATGACCGAGTCTGTCAATCAAACGGGCTCCACCCTCCTGGCCTTCCCAGTTGTTCGACTCGGTCTATGCTG